>ML817394.1:22910-84920 GCA_009831015.1 Picea engelmannii | reverse complement strand
AAGGGAAAGCCCAGATATGAATAGAAAGACAATAATCCTGGCTTGGCCCTTACATCATCAAAAAGAAGTCTGACGAAGAAAAGTACTATCTGAGAGAATTAGACGAGAGAAAGATGTCATTGCTCGTAGATGGTTCTCTTCTCTAACCTCACATCCAGGTCACATGACTTCTTCAGGGCCCATGCCCCAGGTAAGTAGGTAAGTCATTTTGATTCCCTGCATTTGCATCTTGATTTTTCATACTAGTTTAGATGCATTTCATTTTCATTCTACTCTACTTGCATATTGATTTTATTCTTAGTTTAGAAAAAAATTTCAAATATGTCAAAAATTTCTTTTTTGGTTTAGTGGGTGTTGGGCGCGGGCCAGCTTTGAGGGAAAAGCACGACGTGGGAGGCAGATGTGCATGCAGAAGAAGCAGCACGTGTAAGGAAGACGCGCATGCAGGAAAAGAAACACGTTCAAAACAAGTGTGCATGCAGAAGAGAAAGGCACGCATGCAAGAAGACTTAGCCAAGATAGGGTTAGGGTTTGGTAAGAGAATGTAATGGATGGTAAGCCAAAAATATGTATAAGTAGCTACCTAGGTAAGAGATTAGATTATTTTTGGTCGAGAGTTCTGTTGTTCTGAGGTTTGGAGTGGGAGGTCATGTTGATTGTCATTGTATCATACTATTACTCCGATCTATTTTTGTAAGTTGTTGAGATGAGGATAGAGATTAAGGTGTATCTTGAGGGTTAGATCATAAGTTGAGGATCCTGGTGTGATCTAGTCCGCCTCATTGTAAGATCTCGACCTTTTTAGATGAAGAGTTGTAATGCGCGCGGCGCTATAATTTTGGACCAAAGATAATAAAAGAGCAGAATAGCCAAATCTTTGTAGACGTATCCCACGAGGGGTGAGCCACAATAGACCATGTGTTATGTGACTGAATGTGATGTATCTTCTTTGGTGTTGATGAGTAGATTTTAGATAAATGAATTAATTAGTTAGATGTGATATTTTTATATGCATTAGTAAGAATAACAATATAATAAATCTAGATGTATGAGATAGTAAATGAATGAAGATCACAGAGGGTGCAATTAGAGATCCCCACTCATTCCCAGGCTGCAAGCATCTAAGCGTTGTAGCCACCCATAGAACTATCTCAGGTGAAACTGTACAGTGCATCTTGTGCGTTGTGGTGCCTTCTCGTTTACCAGGAGGGTCAATAGTTTTAAGGAGGGTTTTGTTGGAAACCAAAGTAGGACCTCAACATAGGTCAGCCCAAGAATGATGGCCAGGATGAAGTAGAAGCCAACAAATGGTTTTGTTTCCGGTTGGAACAGAAAGGGATTGAGTGAATGAGATCTGTTGAAGAGTCACGAAAATCTGGTGACACAATGTTAAAAGAATGAGAATATAAAAGGGGATGTTGAGACCGTGGAACCCAACAAAGGAAGAGATCGAGAGATGGTTGAAAACGAAGGAGATGGAATTTGCGCAAAAAGATAACAGAAACCCGAAGTTAACACCATGCAAATATTTGGACAAGTACGTATTCAGCGACTTGCATGAAGTATTTTTTTGTGATTTCCCGCATGTGTTGCAGAAGTGGATATTGACGTTGAAAGACAACCACCCTACAAATCAGATCCGACAGCTAGAATGGAATCCTGCTGAGATCGTGCAATTATAACAAGTTGACAATAAATTTACACGTGCAGTAGATTTCTAGTTAGACAGTATTGTTGCAGGATTTATCACAGAATTTGCAGTAGATACTCCGAATTCTTACAATGCAACAGAGTAAGAGTTCCTGAAGGGACCTCAAGGTAGGTATATTAGATCGTTGTATACTTCCATCAAGATGTTATTGTATAACAAAGGTGTAATAACAATGGCCTCAGATAGCTAAACTTCCCTGCGTGCATGGGGGAAGGGGGGAAGCACTAACAAGAGACAGAGAAATGGAGGAAGAGATGGATAAAGGAAAGAAGGAGGAGGCCTTGGATCCAATCATGATGGAGGAAGACCAGATCAAGCAGATCATGGCAATAGCTAGAAGAATGCATAGTGGAGTACCCTACCAATATAGGATGAACAATAAGAAGAGATCCATAGCCATGAGGGAAGGCTTGGCAAGTGATGAAGAAGAGGTAGAGGATCTTCAGGTTGTGGAGCATATTGAGGAAATCTTGCATGCAACATATGAAAGGAAGACAAGAGGTCCAAGAGCATAAACTATTGGTAGAACTCCTATCCAAATCAGTGTCAGTGTGGAACCCATAAACCCATATGCGACTAATACACCAGAAAGAACACCATTGTTTAGGCAACCAAATTTTAGTGGAAGAAACGCAGCAAGAAGTACATCTACATAGGGAGAAACAAATGGGGGAGCCAGTTCATGAATCATTAGTCAAGGATCTACACCACGTGGAGGGAGTAGTTCAACATTCAGGATGGCAGGACATGATCCCACCATCAGGTTACCAAAATTCAAGGGAGAGCCATGGGAGGACCCTGAGAAGCACTTGTTCATCTATGAAAAGATCTCAGAAGCAAAGCAGATCACAGATGAGGATACCAAACTTGCACAGTTAGCCATCATGCTAAGAGACCGCGCACTCGATTGGTACATGAGCTTAGCTACAAATAGTCCACCATGAACAACCAGAAGATTGTGGATATCAAGAAGTTGTTGATAAATTAATTCCATAAGCCTAGCTCAGAGGATCAATACATGAATTATATGATAGAGATCAGACAGAAACCGGGAGAATCTATGTCGGAGATAGACCAGTGATTCAAACGATTGAAGGGAAAGATGAAGTATGTCATGACAGATATGCATCATATGCATATATTTTTGAATTCAGTGCTACCACATTTGAAATACCCCTTGAGATAGCATAAGTTTCAGACCCAGGCAAAGGCTCTGCAGGCAGCCATACAACTGTGAGAGAACCAATATCAGAAGATAGATCTAGCAATAGAGGAGCTCAAGGAAGACCTAAAGAATATAACATTTCAATTAAACCAGAACAGGAGTAAGGACAAAAGAGAAGTTGTTTGGTTTACCACATGTAGGACAGAAGGACACCACAAGAATGAATGCCCAACATTCATGCAGTACATGGCAACAGGACTTCCAAACCCTTTTCTGTCAGGAGGACTATGGTGTGAGATTTGTAAGACATAGGGGCATGATCCATATCATTGTCCAATGATTTATAAATACCAGATAGTGCCTAAGAGTTCATATTGCAACTTTTGCAAGTCAGTAGGCCATGATGACAAAGATTGCATGACAATGGAGCTGATGAGGGAAAGAACAACAGAAACCTATAGGGTGCAGGCAAAGATGATGACAGGGAAAGATGCACCACATTTTAACCAAGTACCTGCCCCATATAACACTATGCCACAACAATATAACATTGTGTAGCCGCAGTACAATACCGCGCAACCACAGTATAATCCTGCGTAGTATAACCAAGTGCCACAGTACAATGCACTGTGAGGAAATTGAGTTGGCTATAGAGGTGGAGGACGAGGTAGAGGAGGATTTGGAAGAGGCATAGGACCGGTGGTATGCCATAATTGTCAACAAATAGGACACTATGCAAGAGAATGTCCAGTTCCACCTGCGACATGTATGTATTGTCGTGCATATGACCATGACACAGAAGACTGTCTGACACTATTGGGGAAGATCCAGGAAAAGAGAAATCAGAACAATTAGAATTTTCAATGGGTTTCTGCAGAAGCAAGGGATGATGAAAGAAATATCAACACAGTTACACACAGAGGAGCTAAGACAGGAGACGACACAATAAGACAAGATCCATCACAACACCAATGGATAAAGAAGAATGATGAACCACAGAAGCAGTTTGATGCGCAGATCGAAAAGGAGATATTCAAGAAAGTCAGAAAAGAATTCTTGAAGCCATACATTGCATCTACATCAACTGCACAGCATACTCATTACATACCAATGTACGAGATGCCTTCATCGTTGGATCACACTAATGAAGTACAACCCATAGGACAAGTAAGTACCATAAAGGTTTTTCTGCAATCATGTGTTAAACTACTAAATGATCCATCATTTGTTAAAGTGTTACAAAATATGTTAGAAATATGTAGCACAGATGTAGAGGGAAAGCTAGAAAATAGTTAATCATCTGCATATGAGGAGAAGGATAAGCAGGAATTCAGACTGAATCCCAACATTGGAGATTTCAACATGGGAGATATTATACTGGATTTAGGCTGCAAAGTGAATATGCTACCCAATAAGACATGGCAATGTATGGGAGAGCCCACATTAGGCTATTCACCTATTCAATTGAAACTAGCAAATCAACACAGGGCTCTGCCAATTGGGAGGCTAAAGCGTGTGACAGTAGATCTGGATGGAGTGCGCACTAAAGCCGATTTTGAAGTAATAGAAATAGTGGATGGCACAACACCTTATCCGGCATTGATTGGCTTGGATTAGGCATTTGATAATCAAGCCATAATCAATTTGAAGTTGACATTCAAGTCAAGAGAGTACAGAGTCATTGCGCCATGAGATCCATCAAAAGGAGAAAGGTTTGTAGAACCCACCTGTTTAGACCTGGAGGAAATTAACCAGTTATATTGAACCATCGCACGAGATGAAGATTATGTGAATCCAACTGTAGATGGGGTACTCAGTTGGAGAAGTATCACGTCATGCGCATCAAACTCAGATACAGAGTTGGAGAATTGGCAGCAAAGATTACATGAAGTCTCCACAAGAAGGTGTGCAAGAATAGACCGCGCATTAAGATGGGTAGGTACAGAGATAAGAGAACCTCCCAGATTTCATGGGGTGAATGACTTAGAAGAATTCCTAACAATATAAGAAGATGAAGTGTTAGAAACTCAGAGGCTCTTAGCCCTGGATATATCACTCAAGGCAACACCTGCAAGATGGTGGGGTGCACACAAAGATATAGTCAAGGACCGGTATCAATGTAAACGGTTACTACGCATCATATTTGACGCAACACATGGAAACAATCAACTACAGAGATATGACACATAGGGGACACCATCATAACACTTGGAGAAGTGCAGAATACTATGGAAAAAGACACCACCAGAAGAATGGCTTCATCACTTTATTCACACATTGGAAGGCATTCCAGCAAACTGGTCTGTAGACCAGGAACTGCACAAAGGCACTGCAGAATGGCCAGTGTTGCAGCAGAATTTTCTAGTCACTTTCTCATTTGAACATGAGAACCCCAACATAGATTCAGCACTCAAACAGATCATAGGGGTAATATTCATTCAAGAACCATAGGTTGAACTCATAACAGAGTATCAACAACAGAACAAATGGACAGTGAAACAACTATTGTCGTGCTACCATGTGCAGGAAGAAGCACCGGATGAATATGACCCATGAAAAATTTAGATTACAGAAGGCAAAGGTGAAAGAGGGGTGGAAGGTCCACCTCTAGAATCAAAAGTGTTTGTTGCGCCAATCAAGGTGAAGAAATTCAACATTGGGACAACTGATAATCCCAAAACGGACAGCATTGGAGACTACTGGGATGAGAAAACAGTAGAAAGAACAACAGAGTTACTGTGCGAGTACAGTGACATGTTCCCAACAACCTTTACAGAGATGTAAGGCATAGTAGGAGAGATAAGAGAGATGAAGATACCTCTCAAATATGAGACTAGATCAGTCAAACAACGACCATATAGACTGAACCCAATATATAAGTAGAAATTGACAGAATGTTAGAGGCTGGAATCATAGAACTAGTGGAGGAATCTGAATGGGTAAGCCTTATGGTAGTTCAGGAGAAGAAGTGGGGAGGGATAAGGATATGTGTCGACCTGAGGAAGTTGAATGATGCTTGCCTACATGACCCTTTCCTAACCCCTTTCATAGATGAGGTATTAGAGAATGTATGAGGCAAGGGAGCATACTCATTCATATATGGATTCTCAAGCTACCATCAGATCAAGATAGCCCCAGAAGACAGGTACAAGACCACTTTTTCCATAGAATGGGGATCCTACCAGTACACATTCATGCATTTTGGACTGAAGAATGCACCAACAATATTCTCAAGAGTAGTCATAGCTGCATTCAAAGAATTCATCCATCAATTTTTAGAGGTATATCTGGATGATTGGACAGTCTACAGTCTATTGAAAGACCACGTAGAGGTGTTAAGGCTAATGTTGGAAAGGTGAAGGCAGTGTCAGATATCATTAAATATCAATAAGTGCATATTTGGGACACCTTTTGGGATACTATTGGGCCATATAGTGTGCAAAAAAGGATTTCTAGCAGATCCTACAAAGATTGCAGTGATTGTCAATTACCACCACCAAAATCAATACATCAGTTGAGAGCAACATTGGGACACACAGGCTACTACAGAAAATTCATAAAAGGGTATGTGCATATCACTGCATCAATGGAGAAACTATTGAGGAAAGATAGTAAATCACAGTGGAATGAGGATTGTCAGTGAGGATTGGACACTCTAAAAGAGAAGATGGTAACAGTGTCAATACTAGTATTACAAGATTGGGAAAACACATTTAATGTGCATGTAGATGGATCAACGATAGCACTTGGAGCTATTATGGCGAAGCCAGGAACTGGAGAGTTAGACCATCCTATAGCATTTGCAAGCAGGAAATTGTCAGAGTCAGAGCAGAACTACAATACTACAGAAAGAGAATGCTTAGCAATGTTATATGCACTGCAGAAGTTCAGGCACTATCTACTTGGGAAACACTTTAAAATGTTCACAGATCATTCTGCCCTCAAATACCTAGTCAATAATCCAGTGTTGGGGGGGAGAATTTGTAGATGGTTACTGTTGTTTCGTGAATTTGACTTTCAAGTGATAGTTAAACCAGTGAAGTTGAATGCAAGACATGATCACTTGTCAAGGATTACCAATGGAGAGGAACCTACGAATTTAGAGGACAACTTCACTGATGCACAGTTATTTTCATTCCAAGTAGTTGATGAATATTTTGCTGACATCATTCAATACTTGAGTACAAGTGCCACGCCACAAGAATTCAACACTGCGTAGAGGAAAAATCTAGTAGTTAGAGTTGCATACTATAAATTGATTGCAGGACACTTATACAAGATGGGTGCAGACAACATCTTGAGAAGATGTGTACTAGAACATGAAAGGCTTAGGATTTTAGCAGAAGTCCATGAGGGAATTGTTGGAGGACATTATGCAGGAAACGATATCGTACAAAAAGTATTGCGCGCCGGACTATGGTGGTCGACCATCCACGAAGATGTAAAGGACTACTGCCAAAGATATGATGTATGTCAAAGGGTTGGAAAACCTAATAGATGGGATGAGATGCCCCTAAGACCACAAGTAACCATGCAAGTATTCGAAAAATGGGAAATAGATTTTGTGGGACCAATTAATCCACTAGCAAAGAGGTCAAGAGCAAGGTATATCATTACTTTGACAGAGTACTTAATGAGATGGGCAGAAGCAACACCAATAAAATATTGTAGCACAGAGATAGCAGCACACTTCTTGTTTGAGCAAGTGATCACTAGATTTGAATGCCCAAGGATTTTGTTCGACAACACAGGTATTCCAACAGAGGAAGAACACCTTCAGTAACCACTCACATAACAAGATCAAAGATCAAAACACCAATGTTTTCACGTGGTAAAACCCCTACAGGGAAACATCCATGGCCCCAGCCAACACGACCACTTGGAGCAGTTTATTAATGCAAATAAAAGGATTACAGAGAGATTTTACAAGAGAGTTTCTCACAATCGATCATTGGCAAATGACCCTCCATGCTCTTTAAATAGACATCATGGACCAATCGGGTGTTAAGCCACGGATCAATGGTCGTTAAGATCGAGGAGAGTATGAACCGTCGGATCACTCTATGTTGGGAACATATCGTGACTGCCGGATTTCCTAACTACAAATGCAAACTAATTCATACTAAAGAAACACACTAGGAAACACACTTTTACCTAACGACACATTAGACCAAGTAGATCTTAACTAACTCCTAAGTGTCTAAATATCCTAACATCCCCCCTTAAGAATAACTTGGGATAGGATTGAAGGATTTACAATAGTGACACGATAGGAGAAGGAAGGAAGCATTAGAGCCTATCCCCCCTTAATGACAACTTCATGAACTCCTAACATAGATTGAAGTTTGGAAAACTTCGCTTCTGTAAGAGACTCTATGAAAATGTTTGCAACTTTATCTTCTGTAGGAAAAAAGAGCACTTCAATAACTGATCATGAATGAGCTTTCTGATGAAGTGCATGTATATCTTGATGTGTTTTCTACGCTGATGTTGAATTGAGTCTTTGTCGAGCTTGATGGCACTGTGATTGTCGCACCAAAGGCTGGTCAGATGCTGCTGCTGGAATCCAAACTCTGAAATGATCTGTCGAAGCCACAAGGCTTCCTGACTTGCATTTACCACTGCTCGGTACTTTTCTTCTGCTGAAGAAAGTGAAATAGCCTATTGTTTTTTATAGGCCCAAGTGACAGGTCCTTAACCAAGGCTGAAAACATAACCTATAGTAGACTTCTGATTATCAAGTTCGTCGGCTCAATCTGAATCAATCAAACCAACCAATAAAGGAGTCCCCCCTGAACTGTAATGTATCCCGAACTGAATTGTACCACGAACATAGCGAAGTATCCTTTTAGTTGCTTTCCAATGGCTTTCATGGGGCGTTTGCATATACTGGGCAATAAGACCAATAGCAAAGGAAAGATCAGGATGGGTATGAATCAAGTATAAGAGGCTACCAACTAACTGATGGTACAGGGTGGCATCAACTTCAAGAGAAGTACAGGTGGCAGTAAGCTTAACTCCAGACTGGAAGGGAGAAGGGGTTGGTCTACAATCATCCATGCGAAAGCGACGAAGAAGGTCACAAGAATACTTAGACTGGGAAAGAAAACTTCCTTCATTGGTTTGCAAAACTTGGAGGCCAAGGAAATAGTGCAAAAAGCCTAAGTCTGTCATTTCAAATTTCTTCTTAAGGTTGGTTTTCACATGGTTTAAAAGTTTTGAGTCACTACCAGTAAGGATAAGGTCATCAACATTAAGGACAAGGATTATGAGATGGCTTCCTACTTTCTTGGTATAGACATTAGGATCATAATGGCATCTAGAGAATCCAGTAGCAATAAGAAAGTTGTCCATTTTGGCATACCAAGCTCGGGGAGCTTGCTTGAGACCATAAAGAGATTTCTTGAGGTGACAAACAAGGCTAGAGTCATTCTGGACATAGCCAAGAGGTTGTTCCATGTAGATTTATTCTTGCAAATCTATGTGTAAGAAGGAGGACTTAACATCCATCAGATGGACATCCCATTTATGTGAGGCAACAAGGGCAAGAACAAGGCGGATGGAATTCATTTTTGCTACAAGGGAAAAGGTTTCATTATAGTCAATTCCTTCAACTTGGGAAAATCCTTTGGCAACTAACTAAGCCTTGTGTCTTTCAACACTTCCATTTGATGCATACTTAGTTATGTAGACCCATTTTCATATAACAAGTTTTCTTCCTTTTGGAAGAGGTACAAGATCCCAAGTATCGTTTTCCATTAAATAACGATACTCTTCATTCATTGTTCTATCCCAATCTGGATTACCTAAAGCTTCTGCAAATGTCTCTGGATCATGAGTTTCTGAAACTTGAGCCAAAAGAGAAGAGGCTTGCTGGAACTGTGAACGTGTCTGATGTTGATCTAAAGGATCACTGACAAGATCACCAATTGCTTCTCGTGTTGAATGGACCCATCTAGAAAGTGGTGGAGCTGGTGTCGGTTCAGGTTCAAAGGACTCATCTGGAGGAGGGTGAGCAAGAGGAGGTGGATTTTCATCCTCATTGTCATCATATGAAGAAGAAACCAGATCAGAAGAAGGCATTAATGCCGAAGATGGTTCACAGGCCGAAGAAGGCACAACCGGCGAATTAGGCTCGCAGGCCAAAGAAGGCACAAATGTCGAATTAGGCTCGCAGGCCAAGAGATTTTCATCAAATTTAACATCTCTTCTAATAATAATTTCATTACAATGTGATTGAAGAAGTCTATAACCTTTGACATCTTTAGAATAACCAACAAATATACCCTTCTCACTTTTAAGATGAAATGTTTTCATTTTCTCATCAGGAATGTGAGCCCATGCTATACTTCCAAATACACGGAAGTGACTTACATCTGGTTTAATTTTAGTCCAAGCTTCTTCCGGTGTTATATTTTTAAGATCCTTTGTGGGAGTGTGATTTACTATGTAATTTTCACAGTTGATGGCTTCCGCCCAATAATTTAGACTTAATCCCTTAGATTAGATCATACAATTAGCCATTTATTTTAATGTGTGGCTCTTTCTCTCAGCAACACCATTTTGTTGTGGTGTATATGGAACAGTGTGATGCATTTGGATTCCCTGTGTAGTGCAATAACTTGTAAAACTATTGTTCACATATTCGCCTCCATTATTTGTTCTTAACCTTTGAATTTGATGACCAAATTTCTTTTCTACAAGGGTCTTGTAGGCCAAAAACTTGTCAAAAACTTCACTCTTAAGTTTTAAGAAGTAAACCCAAGTACGTCTAGAAAATTCATCAATGAAAGTTAAGAAATACTTGCACCCAGAAAAAGAAGGAGAAGAAAGTGGACCACACAAATCACTGTGAACAATCTACAAAGGACCCGAGGCATGCCAAGAGGCACGTTTGTCAAAATTGTCCCGATGATGTTTGTCAAGAACACAATCGGCACAAACACCATCTCTGCATGAAACAAGAGGAAGACCAGTCACCATCTATTGATTACATAGTTGTTGCAATGAGCGATAGTTTAGATGACCAAACCATTCATGCCAAAGTTTGGTCAAGTCATCGCTATGAGCAACAAAAACTGATGAAAAAGATGATGACCCAAAGTTGTCAAATTTGTACAACCCGATAATATCATCAGCAATTCCAGTTGCAAGAACATGCTTAGGATCTTTTATATCCTTGATTGAAACTTGGTGAGGTGAAAACTCTACGGTTTTACCTTCACTTGAATGAGTGATTTGATATACTGATAGAAGGTTACAAGAAAGACTTGGAACACATAATACATCATTGAAATGACCATTTTCTACTTGAATTGTTCCAGATCCTTCAACACTAAGAGATCTATCATCACCAACAAATATTTTCTTGGTGTTACATTCATTTAGAGTAGAAAATGTGGCTCTATCCTTAGCCATATGATAGGATTCTCCAGAAACAATAAGCCACTCATCAAAAGTAGAAGTAGAAGTAGAATTTGTATTGAAGGAGAAACCAGAAGCAGAAAGTGCATGTCCATGAGAAGAAGAAGAAGAAGAAGTAGAATCAATATTGATGTTGTGCTTCTTCATCGTTGCTTCTAAATATGTCATCTTCTTGAAACATTTGGACTCGTCATGACCATCTTTATCACAAAAGTTGCAATGTTTGTTAGTATTCTTATTTTATATTTTGCTCCTTTGTCTCCATTGGGAGAAAAAGTTGCCTGAGTGGGTTTGGGACCCTTATATTGCTTGTTGTTGTGGTGAGGATGTTGCTTCTTGGGATTCTTAGGTTTATCTTTATGATGGACAACTAAGGCTTTGTTAGAGGTACCTGCAATGTTGATCACTCCAAGTTGTACTAGTTTATCTTGCTCTCTAATCCAAGCATCACAAAAAATTTCAAGACTGGGTTTTTGATATGCTTCCCCTAGAGCCTCTTGCATGGCATAAAAGGTAGATACAAACATAGGATATGCACTACCTAGCTTATAAATAATAACATAGATGCAACGATCTTCGTCTATCTTTATCTTACATTCTTCACATGAAGTTTTGAGTGTTTTAAACTTATATAGATAGTCTTCAATGCAAGAAAAATCACTTGGAGTTAAAGTTAGTACTTAATTTTCTAACTATTGTGCTCGAATAATATTGTGTTTATCAAACACAGATTCAATCTTTTCCCAAGCTTCTTTGGGTTTATCAATTGATTGAAGGTGGAACCTTAAATCGGGAGAGATGGGCATTCTGATTAATCCACGTGCTTCGTCATTCCTATTATCCCATTTGGATTTCTTATCAGCATCAGTGGGTGTTGTTTCATTTCCCATGATAATCTGGTATAAGCCTTTACTTCTTAATAAATCCTCCATATGGGATTTCCATTGGAAGTAGTTGGTGCTGGTAAGTAAGAGATCACTTGTAGAATCCATATTAAATATGCAAATAATATAGATTGAAAAACTAAAACTGATGATATGAATGGAAAGAGCTCGAAAAGTTTTGCGGTTTAAAAAAAAACGGTGTTGAAAATGGACTTCGGATGTGAGAGTTATGCCCTTTTTAAAAAAAGGCATAAATGGTAACCAAAGGACCACGTGGTAGTGTAAGTTGCTTTATGCAATGACCCACTTTTATAAAGAGAAGTGGGGCTCAATTTTACAAAGAAAAGTTTCATGCAAAATAAATAACTCTAAAATAAAATATTAAAGCTACTTATAGTGATTCACTTTTATACTTGAAGTGAAATACACTTTACAATTTTAGCATGAACTTTTTCACAAAAAGTAACAAAAGAGAGACTTGAACTCAAGACCTCTTACTTAATAAGGCAATTTTTAACCAAATGGTCTAGAAAAACATATTGTAATGTTCAGAAGAAGGATTGGGGGTTGTTGTTGTTGTTGTTGTTGAAGACGGCCTTGGAGAGCGTGCTAAAAAAAAACATTTTTCACACAAGAAAAAAATTTCGCTTCTCGATGACAACAAGGGTTAGATCTCGGTTAGCTTACCCGGAAAATGCACATTTTCCTATTTGTTTCTGATTTTCTGAGATCGCGGCGAGGGGCAAAGAGCATATGCAGATCTAAAAGAGTAGCAACCCAGAAATAAAAAAATACCAAACAGAAATAAAACCAAAATAGTTCTCTGCAAAAAATTTAAAAAATGCGTATTCAAACTTTATACCTCCGGATCTGACTGTAATGGTTGTATCTTGGGAAAACGGAAACCTTTTCGAGTGAAACGAAAAGTGTTCCTGAATGAAATGAGTGCTCTGGATGAAATGGAATAGTCCTCTCAGGCCAGAAATGTATGGAAATGACAGAAAATGGAGATGAGTCAACTCGGCTTCACGATCTCGATCTACAACAAGAGCGGGTCTTCAAACAGGCTCTGATACCATGTTCCACAACACAGGTATTCCAACAGAGGAAAAACACCTTCAGTAACCACTCACATAACTAGATCAAATATCAACACACCGATGTTTTCACGTGGTAAAACCCATACAGGGAAACATCCACGGCCCCAGCCAACGCGGCCACTTGGAGCAATTTATCAATGCAAAGAAAAGGATTAGAGAAAGATTTTACAAGAGAGTTTCTCACAATCGATCATCGGCAAATGACCCTCCATGCTCTTTAAATAGAGATCATGGACCAATTGGGTGTTAAGCCATGGATCAATGGTTGTTAAGATCGAGGAGAGTATGAATCGTCGGATCACTCTATGTCGGGAACATATTGTGACCATCAGATTTCCTAACTACAAATGCAAACTAATGCATACTAAATAAACACACTAGGAAACACACTTTTACCTAATGACACATTAGACCAAATAGATCTTAACTAACTCCTAAGTGTCTAAATATCCTAACAGATTTTGATGAGTGACCAAGGCACTCACTTCATTAATAGCATTATCAAGGCTATGACTGAGGAGTTTGAAGACTATCATCAAAAGAGTATACCATATCACCCTCAAGAAAATGGAATGGTGGAAGCCTTTAATAAAATCCTAGAGAATGCACTGACAAAGATCTGAAATGTCAACAGGAGTGATTGGGACTTGAAGATACCAACAGTATTATGGGCATACAGGACTACATTCAAAAAGTTGACAAGGCACACACCATTCAGGTTGGTGTATGGACAAGAAGAATTGGTGCCATTGGAGTTTTTGGTACCTAGTATGCATGTAGCAGCAATCGCTAACATGATAGAATGAGGCACAGTACAAGAAAGGATAAGTCAGTTGATGTTGATGGAAGAAGATGGGATTCTAGAAGGATTTCACCAAGAAGTATAGAAAGCAAGGGACAAAGCTTAGCATGGCAGACATATTAAAAGAAAGAGGTTCAAGGAAGGATACCTAGTCTTGGTGTATAACAGTAAATTTTTTTAGCACCCACGAAAATTTAGAATGCATTGGTTGGGACCATATGAAGTGAAGACTGTCACAGATGGGGGAGTTGTACAGTTGAAATATTTAGGAGGTATAGAACTCAGAGGAATGATCAATGGGAGTCGAATGAAGCTATACAAGGACATTCAACCTCCTATTACTTAGACAGCATCGCACAGTAAAAAGATGGGTAAAAAAAAATCCATAAAAAGCAAAAATGGTGAAAATAGAAACAATTCAGCATGCATGGAGGGCCTCAACAGAATAGAACTAGACAGACAGAACAAGGCGCTACAAGAAAACCAAGGTTCAACAACATGACGAACAAAAGAGAAGTTAACGGGTAAAAAGGTATCATGCACAGGAAACATAACGAAAAGGGGGAAAAGTGACAAATATCAGTGCGACAGAGTTGTCACTTCCCCGTCATGCTATAAAGTCGGAAAGAGGGTGAAAACTGACCCATTGTGATTTTTTCTAAGGAGAAAAATGTCGAGTCGAGCGGAAGAGCGATAGAGTGTGGAATTGTGCTACCATCCATCGAGTTGAGAGATTGTAGATCAAATTTAACCACCATGTCGCCACCTCGGGTTGGAGCACCAAGCAAAACTGGACAAAGCACCCGAAATAACACATGGGGACAGTGAGATGATGACAATGGTGGATGTGAACGAAATTCACACACCGAAATACGAGAAAACCACATTACATGTGGAGGAGGAGTAAGAACCCGCACAAGATCCCGATCAACTGGTAGAGGATGTCGAACGTATGGAATCTGATGCGTCCAGGGGAAAAGGGCCGCAGGAAACAGAACCAGCCATGGATTCCACACAGCAGGGCCTGGAGCTAGAACCAAAGAAGGAAATAGAGCAAGAGGGGGGAGTATCATCTCCACAATGGAAAAAGAAGCTGAGAGAATAAAGCAGTACGCAGGGCGTGCAACGCACTCAGGCAGAGCTAAGTATAGTAATGTCGAAAATTCTCAGTGAAGTGAAAATTGGGGATAACATGGTAGCAGGAGTCGACAGCCTTAAGTACTCCGACCATGATGTCTCGGATGCCACAAAGTTCCCAGATTTGTCAGTACGCAGCTACCTAGAGAGTAGGGGAGAGGGCCCATCAGGAGCGCCACTATTGGAGCATGCACACTTGATCTCGGGACTGTACAACACAGGGATCATGAACATATTACACATATCGCACTTTGAACGCAGAAAATACATAAACGGATGTGTTAAGTAGTTGTTGGCAAGGGTGCACAGAGACATCCTATGGATGGATAGGCCGGTACCAATCAATGTTGACCTCATCGCATAGATTACAAGGCTACCCATAGATGGGGAGAAGCCAAAGAAATACCTAGAAGACAAGACTAGCGAAAAATCCATCTCCGATGAGATGAAAGCGAAGTATGGTGCAGAGAAGGGGAATAGAAGAATTAGAATCAATGACATCAATGATCCTGCGACTCGATTTGCATCCAATTCGCTCAGTTGCAAATTAATGTGCAAGTGTCAAAAAGAAGAAGCGCTCGCAGGAGTAGTAGCAGTTGCGGCGCAGTACGCAAAGGGGAACTCGATGAGCTAGGCCCTGTATCTACTCAACTCATTCCTAGAATATTATAAGGATGTGCAAGACTAGGGATTTGAGTTCCACTACTCGTGGTTACTCATCCTCATTGCACTTATGGGGTGGCACGAACCGACATATACGATGTTCCTGACAAGGACAGGTAAATGTGGTGCAGCACGCTACACATCACTGCAAAGCACAACAGATCTAGAGGTAAAGAAAGTCACCGATGACATGTTCATGCAGTACTTAACAAAGATTCAGAATAGTGTGGCGGATACATGGAGGATCTCACTAGAAACTATCTAGGAGTATGGACAAATAGTGAATTTTCACGCATCACGTCACAACATGTGGCTACAGGCAAAGAAGGACACAACCAAGGAGTGGTTGCAACTGAAGAACTATGTGACGACGCAGGACATCCACATGGAGGTCCAAAAGTGGCATGAGGAGTGGAAAGTACCAGAGATTCCAAGAGCAATGCCAACAGTACAAGTCCATACGCAGGGTAGCACAGTCCTTACGCGGAAGATAGGCAGGAATGGTGCTAGCCAAAAAAAGAATACAACAATAGGAACAGTGGGGGAAAGTAGCTCAATTTAAAATAAAACTAGGACACAAAATAAGTCACAGTGTGGTCCTACATAGGGTCCATAAGCTACAAAGCATGCACCAGGAGGACCGATAGGATAGGTGAGTGTAGAGGAAGTGCAGATGGAGGCACAAGATGTAACCATGGATGAAGAAGTTGATAAAGATATTGGCATGGATACACAAATTCCAGAAGCATCTGAACAGCCAGAGGCCCAAAGGAAGAGAACAACGGAGCAAGCAAGTGGCATCAGGAAGAAAGAAAAGGCCCACAGAAAACAAATGGAAACGTCACTAACAGCAGATGACGTAGAGATAATATCCAATATATAGCCACAACAGTAGAAGATCGATTGTCAGAAGTATGGGAAAATGAGGAAAACCATCAAGATTCAATTTTGGAACAGGTACAAGAGGTAAAAACTGCGCTAGAACAATTGAGGATCAAGGCGGAACAACAACAAAATGAGAAATCTACGCCAGTGAGAGAAGGATCACCTTTAGGAGAGACTGAACAAATCATAGTGTAGGGAATTGTTAACTTTATCATAACACTAGATATGTTGTTCATCGATGAGGAAACGGCGAAGAAGCCCGTGAAGGATATTGAAACATTAGACTTGGCATTGCCCAAAATACCAACAAAGGCGTTGTATAAGTTATAGGTTAGTGTCGCGTAGGAGATTCATTCCAGACTAAGGTCTGACATGACGAATCTACAAATAGCACAGGAAGAAAATATGGTACTGAAGGAATCCATTAACTAGGAAGGGCAGAAGAAAGAGACAGCGCAGCAAAAACTGGACCAGATGGAGACCCAAATAGACGCAGTATTTCAAGCCATCACATATGACACGGTATTGGAGGAAGAATCTTCGGAGGATAAGATAAAAAAGATAGCGCAGACTCTGCAACAATATAAAGAGCAGATCAAGGAACTGGAGGAGCACGCAATACCTACGACTCCCCCAGCAATCTGAGCGCAAAGAGAGTAAGACGCGACAGAAGCTGCAGAGAACATCGCGCACAACATACATAGAGTGGCAGAATTGTTGGAGAAGAGCGGTCAGCAACGAACCCAACTATTAGAAGACGAGAGCCTACAAGAGTTGCAAGGAAAGGAAGATAAATTGCATGCAGCAATGGAAGATGTCAAGTAGCGAGAGAGGACAATGTCACTGCCAGAAAAGATCAAGATGATCGCAGAAATGAAGAACCTTCAAACAGAAGAAAAAGTGGTGCAGGCACAGAAGATCACACGGCAGGATCAGTTGGAGCCCCTACAAGAAAAGGCTGAACAATTGGTCGCGGAAATTGACGCAGCGAAAGCACGCCCCGAACATATAGGCTTCGAGGGGGGTGATATCTTACGATCGCCAGTCACTGCGCAGGTGGTCAAAGACATGTTAGCAAAGAGAAGCCAGGCTCATGAGAAGTGCCAACATATAGTAGATATGTATGAAGCATTGGCACAAGTAGTGACAGACACGGGAATTAGGAAGTGACTCGGGATGAGTCACGATGTCATTGTTGGGGGCATGTTGGGCACAGTCCAGCTTTGAGGGAAAAGCACGATGTGGGAGGTGGATGTGCATGCAGAATAAGCAACCTGTGTAAGGCAGACGCCCATGCAGGAAAAGTAGCACATGCAAAATAGAAGTGCATGTAGAAGAGGAAGGCATGTGAGGCACACACGCACGAAGACCTAGTTGGGATAAGGTTAGGGTTTTGTTAAGAGAATGTAATGGTTGGTAAGCCGAAAATATGTATAAGTAGGTACCTAGGAGGTATAGGTAAGAGATTCGATTATTCTCAGTCGAGAGTTATGTTGTTCTAAGGTTCGGAGTGGGAGGTCATGTTGATTGTCATTGTATCATAATGTTACTCCAATCTATTTTTGTAAGTTGTTGAGATGAGGAGAGGGATTAAGGTGGATCTTGAGGGTTAGATCTCGACCTATTTTGATGAAGAGTTGTAATGTGCATGACGCTATAATTTTGGACCAAAGATAATAAAAGAGTAGAATAGACAAATATTTGTGGACATAGCCCAGGAAAGGTGAACCATGGTAGACCATGTGTTATGTGATTGAATGTGATGTATCTTCTTTGGTGTTGATGAGTAGATTTTAGATAAATGAATGAATTAGTTAGATCTGATATTTTTATATGCATGAGTAAGAATAATAGTATAATAAATCTAGATGTATGAGCTACTAAATGAATGAAGATCACAGAGAGTGCAATCAAATATCCCCACTCATTTCCAGGATACAAGCATCTAAGCATTGCAGCCACCCATAGAACTATCTTGGGTGAGACTGCGCAGTGCATCTTGTGCGTTGTGTTGCCTTCTAGTTTACCAGGAGAATTGATAGTTTTAAGGAGGGTTTTATTTGAAACCAAAGCAGGACCTGAACCTGGGTCAACCCAAGAATGATGGCCAGGATGAAGTAGAAGCCAACAATGGGTTTTGATATATGATAACAAGGACGAGCAGGCCATCCTGCACTTCACAATTTGATGTTTACTTGCAGGCACAGGTCTACCAGGAGATGTTTTGGTTCTCATGCACTCTACGACCAACATATGTCCCCAAGTAGGAACCAGATGTTATCCCATTTTTTGGATAACTAAGGAGATGATGTCTTGAGGCCCTAAGGTTGCAGATATGGAGTGTCGAGAGACTACATGACTAGCAGTATGCTTTGCACAGATCGAAAACCCACTCACCACCACATATGGTCACAGGTTTACAAATGGCATTCACCACACCAATTGGCTTTTGAAAGGTAGTGGGCCTTGCTCCATGAGATACAAGTCAGTATTATGGTGAGCATCATTTCAATACCTAATCCATTTGATCATGTTGTATATTAGATTGCTCTAGATTTCATGATATGTGCTTGGACATTATTCCTTTTTCCTTGCTTCACCTTGGTGGTTGACATTGTTCCCTAGTAAGTGGTCTTCTTTGGGAATGGGTTTTCTACTGGGAAATCCCTTAATTATCCATCGTACTGTTCCCAACCATACTTACCATTTTCAATCATTATTCCCCTTAGTTTCCTTGTCTCTTGGGATTTTAGGGTGTATTGACCCAAGAAGGGGTTGTCCCTCATTCTATGGGAATAAGGGGATAAATCCCTAAAGGGGTCGGAGTTGGGTAAAATATAAAAGCCATGTATGAACCTTCCAGATGCTTCGCCCAGGGACCACCCATGAAAGCAATAAAAGACTTATCTTTGAATAAAACAGGACCCATAATATAACAAATAAATGCATGAAAGGTAGATTGAAGGATAGAAGGTCTCAACACAATTCGGCCTATCATATCCATGGATATCTAGTGGTATGACATTGTCATTATTTGGTCACCAAAACAGGGAAGTGACTCTCAATTGCATGGCTGAGAGAAAGGGGGTCTCATCACGAGCCAGCCTTCTCATTTCCATTAGGAATTTGTGGGTGACATTTCCACCATCAAGTCACCACACCAGGGCAGTGACCTTCAACCTCTCCTTATGCTAAAAAAAATATAAAGAAAGAAAGATAAAAGGCAAATAAATGGCTTGGAAAAAATTCATTGTGGAAGAAAGTACCACACACCCTCTACAAAGGCACCCATGAATGAGACACTACGACCCCTAGTATGCCATGATCCCTATGCCCATTGAGTCTTGATCCCATCCACCTCATACACTTTACATGGCTTAGAGAGGGATCTCCTGGAGGCTCTCCTCGACCAAGGGAAAGATCTACCCAATAGGACACCTCGTCAACCCTCCCATACTTAATCTTGACAAGTCGCATAGTGTCTTTGAAATGTTAATTGTTTGATATGGTAACATTTGATGCACATGCTTAGATAACTTGTTTATTAATTAGATCCACTTATCATGATGTTATGACTTGAGATCCTTGGAAGGAGTGTCCATTTGTTTTTGCAAGACCTAGCTAGTGGACAGTTTTGGGAGAACAAGCCTAGCTTGGGCTTCCATGGGGCTACAATCCCACAGGTTGGATGCCAAGGGCCCGCATGCCAGATGAGAGAGAGATGACTTGGGTGGCCTTGATGATGACTTGGATGACCTAGACCACACATTTCTTACTAAACGATTTGCCCAGGAGGGGAAAAATGTCCCACGTTTTAGCATGACATCATGGTATTAGGGGTTTGGGCTTGGTGGTTAGGTGCCACTCACTTGCACTATGACGTTTTGAGGAGAAGAGTTTTTTTCACCAAGAAGAAATTGTCTATATTCTTGACACGTGGCCTTGGGAGGCCCTTCCATCCTTCTCTAGCACCAACGACCTCCTCAAAGTGGAAAAACGTCCCCTAAAGAGGTGACATCATCCTTAATTAGGGTTCAATTTGTGCAAAAGATGAAATTTTAAGTGAATTGTTTAATACTATTGTGTTAAGGGGGAAATATTAGGGTTGTTGACCCCTAATCTTGTGTTTTACTCCTTATTCTGTGGACAAGCGATGTTGGTTAATTTTTGTATAAATAGAGATCATAAGATCTCATTTTGGAATCATAAATTTCCTCTCACAAGAGCTTTTGGTCTGAAATTTTCCGCCTCCTTGGCTATTTTAGCTCTTGTGTACTTGTGTATGGCTTATTTTATGAATGGTTAATGGAAGAAGTGATGCGCTAGCCTTGGAAGGTTATTTTTTATCTCGTGTGGTGGATTGTCTTAGCATCTCTCTTGATCTTGGTATGGTTTTTACTCTCTTGCTATCAATTTATTCAAGTCGAGTATTTTTTATGCTAGGATCTAGGTGGTAAGTATAAGGGAATACATCCCCGCCATAGTCTTAACCATTTTATTGCTTCATCTCATTGACAAGAGTTTGCTAAGAGAAGTATAAGGGAATACACCCTCTTAGTTTAAACCCTAGCTTAGAGAAACTTGCCTTGAGAAGTAAAAGGGATTACACCCCCAAGGAGGTAGCTTATCTAATCTCCTTGTGACTCCATTAAACCAATATTAAAGGCACTATTCATTGATTTGTTGCATTGGAGATATAAAAGTATTGCATTGGGAAGCGTGAATTTCGGTCTTTTTACTTCTTGAAAAAGTGGATAGTCTTCCTTGTTCCTTGGGCACCTCACAGCTGCTAGGGCATCCTCATCTAAGGGATACTTATTTGTGATGTTACAAAGTTTCATCTTCAGCCATTGGCTGCAGAAACCCTAACATACTTGCTCAAATAACTCTTTATTCAACCATTGGTTTTGGCTCAAATTTTGCACACTTACTCTACTTTTCCTAGCGCACTTTCTGGAAAATTTTGAGGGGATTATAGTGGCTCATTTTCTTGCTGTAATACATTTAATGTTACAGCCATAAGGCTGATATAATTTTATGTGGACAAGTTTTTACAATAGCCTTATCTTTTATGCTAAGAGTACTAGTTCTTTCACCTTGAGTTTAGCTAGTCAATTGCTAGTTTTTCTCTTGCTTTTTCTACTTGATCCTTAGCATTTATTGAGAAGCTTATAGTATATTTTTCTTGCTGATTTATACTTTCATATATTTCTGCAAATTAAGGACATCAATATTAACTTGCTGATCCAACTAACATATATTGTTGCAAGGTGTGTTTTCTTGTGTCTCGGGCAGGTACAATCATCCGAAAAAACACTATACTTGTGGGGCAGCCTTTACTTGACTTACAAGGCATATCTCCCTACCTTCCTTTCCATTTAGACTTGACCTATAAGGGCTCCATTTCCACTTCCTTCCATCTTCATCTAAATTCCCCTAGGGTCACTGGGATCGCCTCCCTAGAGTGACCTAGTCACCCTTGAAGCGTGGGACCTACATCAAGGTGACATTGGGTGTAGGATTCCCATAGTTGTAGCACTTGTTCCTTGGTTTCTTTGGGATTTTCCCAACCTACAACTTGTCCCATAATATTTTGGCATTGTTTCCAGGGAGGATTTTGAATCCTCTTCTAAACCCTAACTAAACTTTGGTAAGCTATCCCAAAGCCTTACCCTTTGCTTACCTGGTGACTCCCCCCAATGGATGTTCCCTTTCCACCCTCTTTGATGATCTCATCTTGAAGCTCATCTGGTGACTCCACCTTCTAAGAAGCTTCCTTTCCTCAAACCTTTTCCCCTTGGGAAATTCAAGCCTTCTAAGGCTTACCAAAGAAGGCCTCCTCTCAAGTCTCATGTTGCTAAAACTCTTTTCCATAAATCCCTTTCCCTTTCTCCAATGGCTTGCCCTTGAGAAAGATACCTCTACAAACCCCTCAACATGGCCAATATCCAAGGTCACCCTAGCAAGATGTCGACATATGTCAACAAGTGGTTGCCAAAGTTCCCAGGAAACAATGTGATAATTGTCGAAGACCACATTTATGGCATGGGTCGAGACATGGACAATGCAGGTATTGATCATGAAGATGTGGCCATGAGATTATTTGCCTCATCATTGACTGAGAAGGCTCTTGATTGGTTCAAGGGACTCCAGGATAATCATATCGCGACCTATGATGCCTTTTTCACCTTATTTAAAAGTAGATGGTCAAGAAAAGAAGATGGTGGGAAACTTGCAACTCAATTCAATCAAATAAAGAAAAAGGAGAATGAAACGGTAAGGGAATTCATTTTTGTTGAGCAACTGAGAGGGGGGGTGAATCCGATTTTACTGTGATTAAACTATTATGCCCATTTTAAACTCTTCACAGAACACTCAATGACGATCACAATGATGCAAAGAAGTAAGCAATAGAATATTAAACATCAATCACACACATGAAATATACAGAGAAAGATATTTCCTGAGGAAACCCATAAAGGGAAAAACCTCTTCTTCTTGATATGATAAGTAATCTTTATTTTCTTTACATTATCATACTTGTGAGTTCCAACTCCTCTTGAGGCTATAACCTCTATTTTGCAAGTTGCAACTTGTTGAGAGCACCAACTCTTTATTTTCTCTAGCACCTACTAGAAGGAAGCACCAACTCCCTGGTTTCTATAGCACCCACTAGAAGGAAGCACCAACTCCCTAAGTGTTCCAGCACCAACTGGATGGAAGCACCAACTTCTAGTGACACAGGCACCAACCTATATAACAGGGAACAATATTTCTCCCTTACACCAGCCTTCCACCCTGGTTTTTCTAGCTACAACCAGATGGAATCTACAACTCCTTGTGTTCAAACACCCACTTGAAACTCTGAGGACAACATTCCTCCCTAGAACCTCCCAACCACCCTGAAATATAAATATTTTCTTTCTTGAATCTATTACAGTTATAAAATATTCATCAATGGCTTAACAGTCTCATATTGTTATGATACACTACTCTACTATGCCTCCTTCAGTGTCATCCTCCTCGCATCTTCATAATCTTTATGTTCTTCTGCTCTGTCTCTGCATGCGCACCTTGGATTTTTCTTCCTCTCTCAGATATGCATTTATGTTCTATGCACTATGCTTCTTCTATATGATTTAGTAGTTGTACACAGCCTACTTTTACCCGCATGAATAACTCTCTGCAAAAGTAACCTCCTCTTCTTTGTTCTGCATATATTTATCATGCCCAGTCTTCTGCCAGATCATACACCTAACTCTTTGTCCCCTATGGCGATTACACTAAGTCTTTTCTTCATCCATGGTCATTATTTCGAGACTCTTTGGATTTTTTGGAAGCTACCGTCTTCGACCCTTTTCCATCTGTCAATCGTCTCTATGATGAATCTTCATACCACTGTCAGATACCTCGAGACTCTTCATCTTCTCTGACAATCACCTTGCAGCTTCTTCGAATTCTCTGGCTGAAACCATTAGTGGATTTATGCAGTTACAATCAGTTCGTCTCTCACAGTTACTGAGAGAACCTTCGTGCGCCCATCCCTTTGGCACTTTTTCCTTTTCTAAGAAAACTACACAGTGCATTTAGATTTTCTGGCTAAGCCCCTTCCTTTCACATGACCATCAAAGGTGACCGTATGCCTAACCAATAGTCATTTCTTGATTTCACATTTTGGGAGATTAGTTGTGAGTCACCTTGGTTTTCTTGACTTGCGAAACTCCGAAATGGTACCTAGCACTGTTACCTCCTTCCCTTCTCTCCCACTGATGTGACCATTAGTTGTGATCAGGGGCCAAGCACGAGGGTGCTTCGCAATTTCGCATATCGCGACCTCCTGTTGTGAGTTGCTTCCAAACTCATGATACACGAAGCTCTGAAATGGAGCCTAGCAGCGCTAGCTCCTTCACTTCTCTTCCTCTGATGTGACCACAAGCTATGATCAGGGGTCAAGAAAAAGAGTGCTTCGTTATTTCACATATCGCGAACTCCTACTGTGAGTTGCCTCCAAACTTCTGATACGTGAAACTCTGAAATGACTTCATATCATATCAATGGTCAAGGTCTCTCTCTCTAATCAATGGCTACAGTCAATATCATGGAATCTGACTTCATATCAGATCAATGGTCAAGGTCTCTCTCTCTGATTGATGGCTATGATCAATATCGTGGACTCTGACTTCATATCAGATCAACGGTCCAAATGCTTGGTGATCTAATGGCCCGGATCATTTTGCAACTTTGCATATTGCGAGTTCCTACAACTCTCACCTTTGACTTCTCCAGCTCGCGAGTCAAAGAAATTCCAATCGCTTGCCACATGTCTTCTAGCTCCAATGGCCAGGATTCTTTCGCAGCTTTGGAGTGTTGACTGACTCTTGGGCTTATCCTCCTTGCAGCTCCACTGGATCTAATTGTTGATGGTCCTTCACTCTCTGATTCGATGGCTAAGGTCTAATCTCCTCCTCTGCGTGCTCCTCCTATCTGGACTTTGATCTAATGGACATCGGGTATTTTGGATGCCACTGTCGCTCCTCCTCCTGAGCTTTGGCTTTCTCGAATCTCTAAGTGTCAAAGCCCACGACCTTTGATCCTTCTGCAAGCCTTGATGGCTTGGACCTCGTCTACATTTCTGGGAACGATATTTCTCCTGAGCTTTGGTAATGGAATTCACCTCAGCCCTAGCACCCACTTGCGCTCTGCGTGCAACGTTGCGCTATTCCTTCTCAGCTTCTGGACCTTGTTCTTATGTGTCTTCATTGCTTGTTCTTTTGTGTCATCGTTGATGGTTGTTGTTCTTTCCATGTACACTCTATTTGTAAACCTTCCATCATTGTTGTCGTTCTTTCCATCAATGACAAGCACACTCTGCCTGTAAACATGCCAACAATTTCAATATTTGACAAGTTGTACAATCAAATTCCAACAGACTACCATCCTACAACATCATCAATTTGTCTCCTTTACATGAATTCCTTTGAAGGGAAGTTCTGATACATTCTTAAATAAAAAACTCCCACATCATTGGTGGAAGCTAAAGAGTTTAGTATCGACATTGAAGAGAATCTCATTGATTCAAAAATGGAACCTTTTTAGTATCCCCGCAACAAGACAGAATCAAGGACTAAGGTTTCCAAAAACAGTGCTCCTGATCCAATTGCTCTCCTAACCCAAAAGATAGATGAGATGAATACTCAGTTTGATTAGGTGAGAAATCAGCTTATGAATCGTATGACTACATTGGAAAGAAATCAATCTGCTCCCAGACCTCGTTTTACCAGACATCAAAGAGATGCCACCGGTTGGAAACCAAGAGCTCAACAAGAAGCAAAGGATCTGGATACTTTGAAACATATTGGAGCAGTTGATTTATAAGATTGGTGTCTCCCATGCCAAGAGCCCCAGAGGGAAGATGAATGCCCCGAAAGGATGGAGATTATACTGATGATATAAACTTCATCATTTGCAATCTCAACGAAGAATAGAATGCTCAAGATTTGGTTAAATAATCCAGAAGAATAGGAGAAAGAGAGGGGAGAATCTAGGCCTTAAGCAAGTTGACAGATGATTAGAAGAAGGAACTAAAGAGGAGGGAAATTCTAGTCTACAAAAGAAAAAATTCTCCAGCCCCTCCATCACAGCCTATTGCTCCTCTTCCACCAGCAGGAAATGTGGCTCCACCACCACCACCACCGGTATGTGAGTTTCTTCCTAAGCCAACTCCTGCAGATGACGTTCAGTTGAATATAGATGTTACAAACATGTTTGGAAAACTGAATATGACAGACCTAGTGATAGAGATGTGTAAGATCCCTTCTGCAAAAAGGTAAATTTTGAAAATATTATAGGTGTCAGACGAGAAGGAGGATTCTCCCATCATGTTAAACATTATGTATCTTGATCAACCAAGGGACAAGAACCCTCCTTTCTATCTATCATTAGGCATAAATGGCCTCCTCTTAAACAATTGCATGCTTGATTCAGGGGCCTCGGCAAATGTCATATCTTTGAAGGTAATGAAACAACTTGGTTTGAAGACAACCTGACCTTGTGGAATTTTTTTCTGTATTGATTCAAGAAGAGTTAAGGTCTTAGGAGTATGTGAAGATGTTGATTTTTTCCTGATTGACTTCCCACATATCAACATTCTCATGGACATAGTAGTGATTGAAGTTCTAGATGCTTTGGGGATGCTTTTATCTAGGAGATGGTCTGCTTCTCTCGGGGGTTTCCTTAGCATGTATCTCACCCATGCACACATTCCTATGGTGGATGTCACTTTTTAGATACTATACAATCGAGAGAAAGTTGATAGACACGTGATGGATCCTGATGGTCTTGATTGTGCCAGTGAATGTGATTATGATGTACTCCCACAGACCATTGAGTATGATCCATTTGAGCTACCTTTTATGTAGGAGGACTCCATAGACACGCTTCATAGACACGCTTCTTCTATGGACAAATCAATACACATATAAACTTGAAAAATACCATGGGAAGGAGCCAAGGTCTATCCAAATCTTGAAGAAAGAAGATGAGAAAAGTAAAGAAATCATTAAAGATATCGTCCGCACAAAGCCGCCAAATAATGAGAATACACCTTGCCTCGATTTCAATGAAGGAACTCTTGTTCTCATGTGGTACAAAAGAAAAGGCAAGCCCAAATATGAAAATAAGTACAGTAACTCATGGCTTGGCCCTTACATCATCAAAAATAAGTCTGACAAAGAAAAGTATTATCTGATAGCATTAGATGGGAGAAAGATGTCATTGCTCGTAGATGGGTCTCTTCTCCAACCTCACATCCAGGTCACATGACTTCTTCAAGGCCCATGCCCCAGGTAAGTAGGTAAGTCATTTCGATTTTGTGCATTTTCATATTGATTTCTAATACTAGTTTAGAATCATTTAATTTTTCATTCTACTCTACTTGCATATTGATTTCATTCTTAGTTTAGAAATTTTTTGAATAAATGTCAAAATTTAATTTTTTGGTTTAGTGGGTTTTGATATATGAGAACAAGGATGAGTAGGCCATCCTGCACTTCATAGTTTGATGTTTACTTCCAGGAATAGGTCTACCGGGAGATGTTTCGGTTCTCATGCACTCTACGGTGAGCACATGTCTCCAAGTAGGAGCCAGATGTTATCCCCATTTTGTGGATAACTAAGGACATGATGCCTCGAGGCCCTCAGGTTTCTGATATGGAATTTCGAGAGACTACAGGACCAGAAATATGCTTTTCACAGATGGAAAACCCACTCACCACCACAGATGGTCACAAGTTTACAGATGGCATCCACCACACCAGTTGGCTTATGGAAGGCAGTGGGCCTTGCTCCATGAGGTGCAAGTCAATATTATGGTGAGCATCATTTCAATACCTAAGCCATTTGATTATGTTGTATCTTAGATTGCTCTATATTTCATGATATGTCTTTGGAAATTATGCCTTTTTCCTTGCTTCACCTTGGTGGTTGACATTGTGCCCTAGTAAGTGGTCTTCTTTGGGAATGGGTTTGCTAATGGAAAATCCCTTTATTATCCATCGTACCATTCCCAACCATACTTACCATTTTCCATCATTATTCCCCTTTGTTTCCTTATCTCTTGGGATTTTAGAGTGTATTGACCCAATAAGGGGTTGTCCCTCATTCTATGGGAAGAAGGGGATAAAGACCTAGAGGGGTTGGTGTTGGGTAAAATATAAAATCCATGTATGAACCTTCCAGATGCTTCGCCCAGGGATCACCCGAGAAATAAATAAAACACTTATCTTTGAATAAAAGGGGACCCATAATATAACAAAGAAATTCCTGAAATGTAGATTTAAGGATAGGTGGTCTCATCACGAGCCGACCTATCATGTCCATAGATATATAGTGGTATGACATTGTCATTATCTGGTCACCAAACCAAGGCAGTGACTCTCAGTTGCATGGCTAAGAGAAACGAGGTTTCATCATGGGCCAGCCTTCTAATTTACATTAGGAATTTGTGGGTGACATTGCCACCATCTATTCATCACGCCAGGGTAGTGACCTTCAACATCTCCTTGTGCTAAAGAAAATATAAAGAAATAGAGATAAAAGGAAAATGAAGTCATTGGAAAAAATGCATTGCAGACGAAGGTACCACACACCCTCTACAAAGGCACCCATGAATGAGACACCACAACCCCTAGTATGTCGTGAGCCTTATGCCCATTAAGTCTTGACCCCATCCACTTCATACACTTTACATGGCTTAGAGAGGGATCTCCTAGAGTCTCTCCTTGACCTAGGGAAAGATCTACCCAATAGGACACCTCATCAACCCTCCCATACTTAAGCTTGACAAGTCGTATAATGTCTTTGAGTTGTTAATTGTTTGATATGGTAATCTTTGATGCATGGGCTTAGATGGTTGGTTTATTGATTAGATCCAATTATCATGATATTATGACTTGAGATCCTTGGAGGGCGTGTCCATTTGTTTTTGTAGGACCTAGCTGGTGGAAAGTTTTGGGAGAACAAGCCTAGCTTGGGCTTCCATGGGGTTACAAGCCCACAGGTTGGATGCAAGGGACCCATGTTTTAGATGAGAGAGAGATGACTTGGATGGCCTTGATGATGACTTGGATGACCTAGCCCACCAATGTTTTTCTAAATGATTTTCCCAGGAGGGGAAAAACGTCCCATTTTTTAGCATGACGTCATGGTATTGGAGGTTTGGGCTTGGTGGTGAGGTGTCGCTGAATTACACTTGGACATTTTGAGGAGAAGAGGGTTTTGAACAAGAATAAATCATCTATATTCTTGACACATCGCCTTGGGAGGCCCTTCCATTCTTCTCCAGCACCGACAACCTCCTCAAAGTGGAAAAACATCCCCCAAAGGGGTGACGTCGTCCTTAATTAGGGTTTAATTTGTGCAAAAGATGAAATTTTAAGTGAATTGTTTAATATTATTTTGTTAATGGGGAAAGATTAGGGTTGTTGACCCCTAATCTATGTTTTACTCCTTATTTTGTGGACAAGCCATGTTGGCTAATTTTTGCATAAATAAACATCAGAAGATCTCATTTTGGAATCATAAATTTCCTCTCACAAGAGGTTTTGGTCTGAAATTTTCATCCTCCTTGACTATATTAGCTCTTTTGTACTTGTGTATGGCTGATTTTATGAATGGTTAATGGAAGAAGTGATGTTCTAGCCTTGGAAGGTTCTTTTCTAGCTCTTGTGGTGGATTGTCTTATCATCTCTCTTGATCTTGGTATGGTTTTTACTCTCTTGTTATCATTTTATTCAATTCAAGTATTGTTTATGATAGGAGCTAGGTGGGAAGTATAAGGGCATACATCCCCACCATAGTCTTCACCATTTTATTGCTTCATCTCATTGACAAGGGTTTGCTAAGAGAAGTATAAGGGCATACACCCTCTTAGTTTAAACCCTAGCTTAGAGAAACTTGCCTTGGGAAGTAAAAGGGATTACACCCCCAAGGAGGTAGCTTCTCTAAGCTCATTGTGACTCCATTAACCCAATATTAAAGGAACTAGTCATTGATTTGTTGCATTGGAGATATAAAATTATTACATTGGGAAGCGTGAATTTCGGTCTTTTTACTTCTTGCAAAAGTGGATTGTCTTCCTTGTGCCTTGGCCACCTCACAGCCGCTAGGGCATCCTCATCTAAGGGATACTTATTTCTTATGTTACAAACTTTCATCTTTAGCCATTAGGGCTACAAAAACCCTAACATACTTGCTCAAATAAAATTTTATTCAAACATTGGTTTTGGCTCAAATTTTGCACACTTATTCTACTTGTCCTAGCGCACTCTCTGGAAAATTTTGAGGGGATTCTAGTGGTTGATTGTTATGGGACTTATTGGTAAATGCGAACATAAATAGATCTCCCTAGATCCACCTATATCTAGACCAAAACTGAACAGAATATGGCGCTTTCCCTAAGCTCTAAACACTGAGTTTACTATTTAACAAGAGATGGGAAACATATCGTTTAAATATCGCTTCCTCTTGTCGTTGTCATCCTAGCTCCACTCCGGTGCTCTTGTGATATTAAATCTGCAAGGGAACACAAACCAACCAAAGTGAAAGAAATATAATATACTCAACTAGAACCTATGTATGTGATCAAGCAATCATACAATAAAACAAGACAAGTTTTATGGGAAAGAAACATATCACTGTATTATATTAAAGTGAAAGTGGAGATTACAACCGAAGCCTTGATGTTGCAAGGTCCCCTTCTAATGACCCTTTGCTCTAACAAACACACTTTCTCCAATTTGAATGAAGAAGATTCACAATGACTTGATGAACTGAAATGAGGCTCTCAAGAATGATCCAATGCAGAACTCTCCATACAATCTTAGCCTATTCAACCTTCATTAACCTTAGCCTTTTCCATGAGAAATCCCTCTTTATATAAGGGAGAGAGATATGGTTGAAGATATTAGGATGATCACACCAAATCAGAGAAGCGAGTAAGATCCCAATCATACGGATGCCACCTCACCTTCTAGAATATCCCCTTCTAGAACTTTCATGAAACTTGACCTTTTCTTAGTCTTTTGACATCGTCGCACCCTAACTGTAGAGCAGCCTGCGGAGACGTCGCATCCCAGCTTGAGAGCAAGGGGTGACGATAAGGCATCGTCGCACCCTGTGTATGGTGTAGCCTGTGACAACCTTCCTTAATAGGGTCTTTGATAGGAAAAAGGCATTCACTTTCCTCATGAAGAAAGGCTCTTTTTGGGAACATGAACACATGTTGTCAATGGATCACTGGGGTGACCAAAATAATGTGTAACAGAGTGCCCCCCAAAGTATGATACTGGAACTCATGACAATCGAAATACTTTGTAGAATGTGTGTGTCAGAAACAAGGAGTGCACCGATTGGGAACCTGCAAATAGTCAAGCATCAGCATAATAATATACCATTTTCCAAGGTAGGCATTCCCATACTCATATTACGAAATGTCAAATGAATCATGGAAACCAAATATACAATGTGGATCCATGTCATCGTGAATTGGCATAGCCACCCAGAATACATTGTGGATCTATGCTCTAAAGAATTCAAATCTGGACATAGACATGAGACATACAACGTGGATTTATGTGTCAATACAAATCATGAATACTCTGTCGCAACATGCACCAAAATGGGATGATCCAGGGTATTCATTTCCATCATCATTAAGTACAAATCTAACTATGTTATTACAGGTTCTGAAGTCAAACATGGTACAAACCACTTGATTACCAGTCAATGATGATAATCATTAACCAGTGCGAGGGAAATCACCATTGATGTCAATGACTCCCAAGGTACACTAGTACAATCCAATGAATGTGAATAAATGAGTTGAATTCGAACACTCAATGGAATCTTCCAATCAGGGATCAATGATGTGAACCCATTGTTGAAAGCAAAGAAACCTGCCATTAAGGCATGCAGGCTCTAAGGTACTAAATGATTTCTAAGTCTTGTTCCCGGATAATGAGCTGAAGTTGAAAGAAAAAGACTCATCACAGGAGGGCCTTGATGTATCCCCCATCAATGACATGAAATAAGTAACATATTTGAGGTAGATCAGAGCATGAATTGATTTGAAACTGACATAGGGAAGGTCGACATGGTAGAAAATTTATAACTGCAGATGGTCGACTCAATAGGAGGCTTATTTAGGCTGGACTTCCCTTGAACATATGAACGACACGACAATGGTCTTGGTAGCATTTCTCAAGGAAGAACCGACATATGGACATGCGGGTGGTCAAACAAAAGACAAATGGATTTCCCAACCCGGATACAATGATGAAGGGGGGTGTCATGTTCAAGAGCGACTATTATTGCCATTAACATGGATACAGAGAAACATTTCTTTCCCAAATTTTCCCCCACCATTTATGGCGAGTACCTCTTTATTTTTACGCAAGATTGAGGAGGATAGCATATGCTTGTTGATGTAAGCTCATCCTTCGGACGAGTCCCTCGGAGTATGTTTAATGAACCCTAAGAATGAGTGGTTTGGTCCCATATGGCTCTTTCGATGTTTGTTTAGCGAGTCCAAAGAGAGAAAACACGGGTGTTTTGTGTGTTTAGAGAGTCTGAAAAACACTTAAAGAGAAATCCACAAGTTCCTTTTTCGTAAAGTAATCTGATGAGACCGAAAAAGTGATAACCTACCACTCATCAAATGTTTTCTTCAAATACTTTTATGAGCGTGAAAAGAACAAGATCACTCGGCACTCTTTTCGTTTTTACGGAGCGTGAAAAGAGATTAAAGGATACTCCATAGGTTTTGTTTTTCGTGTTACCATTATGAGTCCGAAAAAGTGATAAAAGTATACTCGGTTACATTCTCATTGATTTACGAGCACGAGAAAGAACAAAAACTAAGCTCAGAGTTTTTCCTAAAAAAACTCTAAAAGGATCTGTACATGTGACAAATGTATAAAAACAACCCAAAAAACATATCTTTGTTCAATATTTCACTCCTAGACTTTTCATCTGCAAAAAATCAACACTTACAAGGTCGTTAGAACTATAGGGTTTAGGCAAAATATATAAAATAATATAAAATATAAATGAAAAAGTGACAAAGTCAATAAAAATGGGTAAAAACTTCATTTCACTATTCCATTTGTTATTTCACTCAAACTTTGCTCTAAAACCCCCTATTTACCTCAATTTTCCACTGCAGATTGTGGGGGGCATGATTGATCATTCAGTGAACAGTCTCCACAGAACAGTTGATTTTCATCTCTTTCAACTTTTCATGGAGCAAAAGTTTTTTTTCATCGGTTAAAATTAAACTTTTGAGTTAAGTTTTGGAGAGTACCTATGCACGGAGGTCGTCGCAGGTGCCCTATATCAGGCCCTGAGACATCCTAAGGTCGTCGCAGGCAACCTTATAGCTGGCTTGCGATGACTCCGCACTGTACGGATGCCCTGGCCTGCGACATGTGCAATTCAAAAAGTTTTTAAGATGTATTGCCAATAAAAAATCTCCAGGGAAGAAGATGATGATGCTAATCTCTCTTTAATGTTCCACTACAGGTTTTCAATGGTAAAAATGTTGGAATGGTGAGAGAGAGAGCATGAGGAGGAAGACTACTTTTCCAAGAATGACCCGAGAATGGTAATGGCCCTTCGGTAGTGTGGATTGTTAAAGTTATTCAAAATCAAGGGTTCGGGGGCCCAGCTGAGATTACTCGAATACATAGTTCACATGTGGGATGTGTACGAGCAGGCGTTTCATGTGGGTGCTCACATTCTTAGGATAAATATCGAGGATATCTATTTCTTGATCGGTTTATCTCGTCGTGGGTCTCGAGTCACACTGACAGGCAGTAGAGGTGGTGGTGCACCTATGAACCATTATATCAATGAGCATTGTGTGCCACGTACTCAAAAGCATAATGGCAAAGTCGTTATAAGAGACGTTCGATATTTTCCCCTATGGACCATCCTCTACACCATCACATGCATGGCAGGGAGTGTAGCTCCCCATATGGCTTTTTAGAGCTATTTTCAATATGCGTTGGAATGTATGGAGCCCCAATTTTTCAACTGGTGTGAATCTTTTCTCAAGTGTATGAAAAAACAACTGACCAAGTGCAGGAGTGGTGAACTGAAACAATTCGGGTACGGTTCTATTTTGGTGTCCTTATTCGTAGATAGGGTCCCAATTTTGCATTTACAGGTAGAGTAGGGTATACCTGCCCTGCAATATCCAAGAATAAAGAGGTGGGTCAACCTCATGACACGACATGTAGTTGGTCCTATCGTTAAATATGATGATGTGTTCTTCGACTGGTTGAGGACTTAGATGCTCATGGTCAACGACTATGCGTATGTCGGACTAGATTTCTGAGGAGACCTAGATTTGGCTCTTCCTGAGGGTTCCCAATGGGGGGACATAGGTAAGAAGGACATTTTTTTTCTATGATTTTTTTGTGATTTTTAATGATATAAATGTTTTTTATGTTCTTTATCTGATGACTAATCAAATGCTCTTTGATGATGCAGATGTGGGACTTTAGCGACCTCCAAGTTCATCCCCCATACAGAGGTGAGGGGAAAGAGTTTTCGTAGAAGGAGTAGCTGTTGCTAACTACGAGATCCTAGAGCAGAATCTAGAGGGTCTCACGATGAACATCCAAGATGCTTCCATCGACGATATCTCGAGGCATTATCAACGCCATACAGTGGGCGTGTCTGCTTCCATCGGTCAACTTCTCTGTAGAATAGCACGGGTAGTCGCATGTTATAGTGAGCAGCATCCTTGATGATATATTGTATATGAAGCCATGTGTCTCACATTTTTTATATTTTGATCTTCGGACAAGAAACACTTTTTGTAAAACTTTTATCATTATATATATATATATATGAGGCTTCTACTGGCTTACTTGTTGTATATACAAAGTGTGATTGGATTTTATAAATGTCTCAAATGTCTATCTAACACATAATTAGCCAATGCATATGTTAATGTATTTAGCCTTCTAGGAATGTCTTAATAGTCAATGTAATCAAAATGACGTTCCAAGAGGCGAATTTGTAAATATACCCTTAATAACGTAGGACTTCGAATGGAGTAAACATTACTCAACTATAAGACTACTAATTGTGAATCGAGTAGTACAATAAGATGGTGGATTCCAAGTGAAACAAAGTCGGTCAATAATTTTGATGACTACACTGTATTCCGTAATATTGTTAGTTGCACGACCAAGGCAAACACCATGTAGACTAATCAATTCATCCGTAGGTGCATAGATTGTCCAAACAACAAATGTTAAGTTCTAAGCACTACGACTAGTGCCATCGGCGAAGCCAATGTAGGGTAGCGAAGACACCGACATCTATAAACCAAGCACAACGCAAGGTAAGCAGTTGAGGGTCGAAACCAAACAACGAAAAAACACACAAAGAGTATGATACACTAAAATACAAGCACTCATGCAAAAATGACTTAAGCATACTAGTTCTTTAAGTAAATCTCATTTCTGGGTTCATTCAAAGGGATTCCATCATAATCAACTAGCTCATAAGATCCCTTCTCCAACACACGTTTGACAATGTAAGGACCTCGCCACATGGCCTCGAATTTATCGACCCCTAGCAAATCACGATCTTGTTCGTAAAGAAGAACTAGATCACCTTATCAAAAAACATGTGGCTTGACATGTTTGTCATATTGGGCTTTAACATGTTTCTTATGAGTTTCAATAACTAAGGTGGCATCGCGACGGATTTCATCTGGTTGGATCAAATACAAACGACGCTCTTCTTCGACAGAGGTATTGGGGAGAAGTTCAACGACCGGTTTCAAAGACGGTATTTCACATTCAATCGGCAAGATAGCTTCGATACCATAAACTAGTTGGAAAGGTGTAAATCCCGTGGCAGACCTAACGGATGTTTGATAGGCCCGTAATGCTGAGAACAACATCGTGTGCCAACTTGTCTTATGAATTCCTACCATTCGTCGAAGCATAGTAATGAGAACTTTGTTGATTACTTCAACCTGGCCATTGGCCTGTTTATAATAGGCGGTTGAGTTTTCATGGAAAAGACCCAACTTTTCAGTAAGTTCGGACATCATAAAATTCCAAAAATGACTACCGTGATCAGTAATGATAGCTTGAGGGACACCAAACCGAGTAATGATATGATTGAATATGAACAATGTTGCATTTTTCCTGGTGTTATCGAATGTAGGCATCGCCTCGACCCATTTAGTGAAATAATCCGCGACTACAATGATGTATCCATGCCCCCCGTTCGAGTGAGGGTTACATGTCATGAAGTCGATGCCCCATTTGGTGAATGGACCAACGGAAACTACAATATGTAAGGGAGCGGGATGAGATCTTATCTTGTTATTATAAGTTTGGCAAGCATGGCATTTTTGGACAGCAGTAATGTAGTCCTTAAACAAAGAAGGCCATAAATAACCCGTTCGTAAGATCTTTTGGGCAGTGGTATACCCAGACATATGACCGCCACATGCTCTGGAGTGACAGCCATTCAAATATTTCTCATCTTCATCGTAGGTGAGACATCGTCGAAAAATGGAATCAACACCACGGCAGTAAAGGGTATCACCAAGAATGATGTATTGGTGAGCTTAATATTGTATACGACGACGATCGGTACTAGATAGGTCGGGCCGAAAAGTTTGAGTTTGGAGATATATAATGATATCTTCGTACCATATGTCATCAGAACTGATCCAAAAAAGGGATTCGTCAGGCAAGGAATCCTTTGCCACATTTTTTGTCTCAATAGAGGGAAGGTCACATATCAGTTCAGCAAAAACCAAGGATTTATTTGACTTAGTGCGTTCAAATTACAAGTCGAACTCCTGGAGAATCACTATCCATTTGGAGTACTTTCCCCCTAGAAATTGTTGATTAAGGATATGTTGCATGGGGTTGCAATCGAAAATAACAGTGGTTTTGCGTAGTAAGATATAATGACGAAAATGTTGGACAGCTTGAATAGCTGCCAAGGCTAGTTTCTCCACATGGAGGTATTTGGCTTCGGTAGTCGTAAGACTTCGACTCAAATAGTATATCACATGTGAATTATGTGAATCATCCTCTTGGACTAAGACCATAGCAATGGTAGAGTCTGAAGCAATTAAGTAGAGGAAGTAATCTTGGTTGTAGTTAGGGGGAAACAATAATGGTGTACAGGTTAAAGTGAGTTTCAAAGCTTCAAAGGATTTGTTTGTTTTATCGTCCTATACAAACCCGTAACCTTTCTTGAGTAGCCGAGTGAATCCTTTTGTCAGTTCGGCGTAATTGGGAATGAAACGACGCAAAAAAATTTCCTTCCCTTGCAAACTTTGGAACTAGTGTAGCGTGGAAGGAGGAGGTAGATTAAGAATAACCTCAACCTTCAAGGGGTCTACATGAATCCTGTGTATCAACACGATAAAACCAAGAAGTCCATCAGACTCCACACAAAAAACACATTTGTGGGGGCTTAAGTGGATACGATAATAACGACAACGTACGAAAATGGCCCTTAAATGTGTCAGGTGATCTTGGAGATGCATGGAATGTGTCGGTAGATCGTGAAGATAGGGTTGCACAATGTGCTTAATATCATGGAAAGCGTAATACATAGCACGCTGAAAGGTCACACCAGCATTCTTCAGAACAAAGGGTAATTTTCGGTAGGCAAAGGTTCTCCAAGGGAAGATAAAAGCAGTCTTGTGTTGATCCGCTGGTAAAATATTAATTTGATTATAGCTGGAGAAACCGTCCATCAAAGAGAAGATTTCAATGTTGGCACAGTCATCAATGATCTAGCCAACGAAAGGGGTCGGGTAATTGTCCTAAGGACAAGCCTTATTTATTCCCTATAATCTACAAAAACATGGATGGTACCTTGCTTCTTATTTACCGGAACAAGATTGGATACCCAATCGGTCAAAGCCACGGGATAGATAAAGCCATCTTTAAGAAGTTTTTCAACCTCAAGCTTGATAACAACAGTTTTATGTGGATGGACTGGGAGAATTCTCTACCAAATGGGTTTAGCATCCGAATATATCTTAATCTCATGCACAACGATATCGGGATCAATACCTGGCATTTCTTCATAACTCCAGGCGAATACGTCACAAAATTCTTGGAAGAGGGATTTATATGTGTGGACCTCATCAATAGAACATGAGGCCCCGATATGAACATTCTCCATGACTCTAGGTTTAATGGATATGTCGAGAGGGACGGTAGGGGAAATGTTACTCAAGTTCCCTTCGTACAAGACATTGTGTGTTGACTCAGGAACTGAAGAAATAACAACAACGGTTGACAGAGTCGAAATCCATTGGTAGCTCTCTATGGTATCACACTCTAGAAAGAGAATGGAGCGATGATGCCCATCGTCCCATGGAGTATCTTCCATATACATGACTGACATGATCATCTCATCAATAGGAAATATCACGTGGAATAGATCAGGATTTGAATCACAGAGAGAAGGGGGAGTGGGGGTTGTTGATTGAATATCTTGATAAGCGGATTCAACCAGACTTAAAGGCATCTTGTCACCGTAAAGAAGGTAGTCAGCAGGGTTAGGTACTATCCAAGGGTCATGTGACTCAGGGGTTTCATGAATAGTGGTGGATATCATGTTAATAGAGGCAACAAAAGGAGGGGGAATATCGGGTGGTGGGATTGGAAATGTACCCATCAAAGTTGAATCTTTCAGAAGACCCACTCTGACATTCTTGTAACCAGGAGGTGTCTTCGAGATAAATGGAACGTTGCTAGTACGGGAATCAGAATTAAAGAAGGCCAGTTAGTCAACAATAACGACCTTTCCTTGGTGCGGGAATTGTAACACACGGAAAAGAGTAGACACAACTGCACGATCTAGCTATGGCCAAGTAAAAGGTTATAATCAAGAGGTGCATCGAATACCTCAACCTCAACATTGATCGATTTGCCTTCCAACGTAACAGAAAATGAGGGAAGAACACCATAAGGTTTAAAACCTATACCATTGAAGGCCTTAAGTGTATTGTGTGATTCGGTGAGGGCATGAAATCCAATGGATTTCCAACAAGTAATGGACATAATGCAAGTCAAGGTTCCTTCCTCAATAACAGTTCTATAGATATTCTTGTTTTCAACAACAACTTGGATCTGAAATGCTAACTGAGGAGGGAGCCTTGGAATGTGATCTTCCAAGTCAAAGATTATTAAATTAGTATATGTGGGATCAATTACACCAATGGCCTTTAATAGTTCCTTTCGTTGAGCAGGACAACTTTGAAGAACTTCGAGAGCTGACATCATAGAGGGTGATTGCACAAGGTATTCTACAATACTGTAATTTTGGGCAGCACGTGCATGAGGGTTCAATGCAGACTTTCGAACAATGCCCTTAGGTGGAGGGCGAAGAACTATATCGAGACCTGGTCTTTCAAGATGAAGAGGATTGTTTGGGGGTGAAGTTGGAGGAGAAGTTTGAACCAACGAAGGTGGTATATCATCAACTTTTTCTTTAGACAGAGAGTAATCTTTGGCTCGAGTTGTGATTGCAAATTCATTCTTGTTAGAGTCATCAGTACACATAAGGACATAAGATGATGTGGAAGGAGAATCTTGGTCATGAATGACCAATTGGGCCTGTTGTTGAGAAGGGAAAGGTTGTGACAAAACGGCAGGTGTAGAAGGTTTCCTGGTCCCTTGGAGAAACTTAGTAACCTCAGCACATCTCGGACAATCTTTCGTGTAATGATCGTCACCACAAATCAAGCGGGGTAACGAGGTTTACGTTTATATTTCTCATTAGCCGTTTGCATTTTGGATTTATCATATTATGGATTATTATTCTTGTCCTCCTTGTTCTTAGCCTTCCCTTTCTTTTTATTTAGGTTTTTCCCGGTAGGTGTGGATTGAACAAAATTAACCTCAACAGTCTTAACAGTAGAAGGAGTAGGAGTAGGAGTGTTTTGTACATTAGAATTATTAGATTTGGGATTGGTGTGATCGGCATGTGTGGACTGAGTTTCAGCATGGAAGGTTCCAATCACACCATCAGTAGCATGAGAAGTTGTTGGAGGTGTTGGGGTAGGGTTTGTGGAAGGGCGAGGAGCATCAGGGATCAAATTGTAAAGTGTTCTTGTTTGTGAATAAACGAGATCTAGATACTGAGAACGACTAATCGCTTTCTCTTTAGTGACAACACCACCCATGGAGACATCATGAGCGATAGGTACAATGAGTGATTTGGTAAACCACTCAGCCAATAGTTGATCAGGAAGAGGAACTTTGATCAAATGTCTTCTCCTCCTCCACTCATGGATGTGATCAAAAATATGAGTGGATGAGGATTGTTTCAAAGAACTCAAAATTTTGATTCCTGTCTCATATCGAATCGGCAACTGGCAATGTTTCTAAAATTCCATGGCTAGGGTGTTAAATTCATTGAAGAAACCTCGCGGTAACTCAATGTACCATTTTGTTGTTGAACCCCTGAGAGTTTGTTGGAAAAGTCGTAATCTAATGGAGTCATCCATCAAAGAGTTGTATGAACACCACAGATGAAAAGTCATAACATGATTATTCGAATCCTATCCTGCTCGAGCGTCAAATTTAGGAATGTCGGACGGTAACTTGGCCAGTATGACGGGCCAATAAGGAGAATGCAGAATAGGATCATTCAGAATCCTAGACAAATCAGGAAAATCCAAAGTGGCTAGAAAAGGCAACTGTCAGTTCACTTGAGGAAACTGGTAGTTTTGAGGGGGAAGCCTCGTAGGTATACCAGTAGGACCATAAGCAGTCTGCATATAATTAGACAATCGTGAAAGATTCAGTTGTGGAGGATTTTGAGGCATATATCCCACAAGGTTGGGTTGATTAGGGATGTTCCCCTGGAGAGGAACATTATATTGAAAGTTTTGACCCCAAGTGGGATTCAGAGAACCTGGATACGGTTGACCGAAGTTAGGGGGAAAAAAAGAATTGACTTGAGGATGTTTCCCCCCAGAAGGTTGTAGATTTCCTTGGAAAGGAAGATTCTAAGGTTGAGTTTGTAACACAGGTATTTTTTGTCCATAAATTCGGTTATGGACTCCAACTTGAGATTTCCCCCCAAGTTGAGGTTTTGCCCCAATCTGAGGTTGTCCCCCAAATTGAGGTTTCCCCCCAGCTTGAGGTTGACCTCCAACAGGAATCTGGAAACCAGAAGTGATAGAAAGATTGGTGCCTCCAATTGGATTGGAGCCACTAGGACCAGGATGATGAGATCCTCCTAACAGAAGTGGAGGAGGAACATAAGGCCCTCTGGAGAGAATATGGGCAGGTGTAGGAACAAACTGACTCACAGCGTTATACCTAGGAGGAACAAAAATTCCAGAACCTATGGATGGAACCTAGGTAGAAATAGTAATGGAAGTATTCAGAGCTCTATTCCTAGGGGGAAGTGATGGATTTGGTCTAGGTGGAAGTGGTGTTCCAATAGGATCTTGGCTGATAACCACATTCCTAGTAGAAATCATGGTATCTCGTGGGACCATAATAGAATGGGCCATTTGGAGAGGAAGGATTGAGTGAGAACCAACCAATAATTGGTCTGAAACGGTGGTGACACTACTGGTAGTACCGGTGAAATGGTCTAAAGGTACCATATACATAATGGGCGTCTCTGGCACTTGCGATGTCGTAGATGGATCAGAACTCGCTCCTAGGTTGTCATAAAGATGACATACTTTCAAAGGGACGAAACTAGGATTAGAAATTTCGACAATGTTAACTGGTGTCCTAAATGATTCACTTTGAAAAAGTGGATCCTCTACTCCAGATCATGTGTTAGGCCAGTAGGTGCTTCAGTATCATCAACAACAACAATTTCTCCGGACGAGTTCATTCGAAGCATATGTGGATTTCATAGAACAGTCAAAGTTGGGTTTGGGGGAAGTCGGAAAGCTTCTAAGGAATCTGAAACTATTATGAATCCCTCCAATGAGTGTCTGCTCCCAACTTCAAAAGCTACTTCGTTATTGACTACTCCCTCGGGAGAGCCTTCTCATGAGTTAGGAGGCAAAGGTTGGTAACCTTTCGGATCTTCCGGGGGTATCCCTTGCATCCTACATGAACGGCGAAGGACGATGTTGGCTGAACCAAGTAAAGAGCGTAAAAAATCTATGGCCAACTAGAGAAAACAAACAGCACTCACTAATAAAATCTAGGAATCAAACCAAGCAAACAAACCCTCTTATTTTGAAATCACTAGTTGGTGATGAAATCCAATATCACGAAATCAAGACAAGAAGGGGTTGGGATAAGCAAGTGGAAAAGTTACGTTGACGACGTACTTAACGGACTTACACCCTGGTGCAAGATCCCACACATAATCATGGGTATACCCTCCAAGGAGCCCAAGTGAGTTTGGCCAACGTCGATTCCATGTACCGTGAATACTTTCCCCTCCACAGTCACCACGTGTAAAGACCCTATGAGATAGGCTACTAAGGTTACCAACTACAACAATGATGCTTGGGGAAACGGTTGGCAGTCTGATCCACGCGCAAAGGCAGGGTATCTAGCCTGAAATCAACTCGAAAGGACTACACTCATAATTGTGGGTATACCTTCAAGTGACCCCCAGTAATATGCGCAATCTCTACACCAAGACCAACAAAGCAGGGTGAGTAACTATGCTAGTCTTAATGCGACCACGGATTTGACCCTTGTGTGAGAAGGGCTTCCTAGGACAAAATGTAGCAATTGGATTTAAACTCTCCCTATCACAAAATACTATTTTGTGTTTTGATGCTTTGGAGAGTGTGCTTTACAACCTATTACAAAGCGTTATCCTAGCTAATGTTGGTGAAAAAGGTCCCTAGAAAATAAAAGTTACTAATAAATTTTAAATTTACGCTGTGTTTTAGAGGTTGTTGCTTACTCAAGAGGAAGATGAAAATGAAAGTGATGATGTTGTGACCTTGACCCAATAAAATGAAAAAAGAGATGAATGTGCAATTTTTCAATTCAATGAACTCTAATTACAATAGGGAGAAGGTAATCTTTTGAAGTACAAAAAGATACAAATTGCAATTTATTAATTTCGAATGAGTACAATTCCAAACAATCATGAACTACAAAATTTTCCAATTCTTCTCTTTAACCAATATTTCGAATGTAACAATTTTCTTATGAAAGATTACTAAAAGAATAAACAAATTCAGTTCTTCCTTTTCGAAAATAAATCAGAGGTGTGATAACGAAAGGAAAATGTAATCCAAGAAAATCAAGAGATTCTCAACACAATTCCCAAATCAAATTCGTAATATAGGCAAAAACGAAAAAGACAAGAAATCCTTTTGACATAAGCAAGCAAAAAGTGTTTCTTAATCAATAACCAACCTGACAAACAAAATGAATCCAAAACTTAAAACAAACCAAGGACCCTTTGTCAAACAAGCACTCAGATCAAGATCTGAGATTATATCCTTCTGACAATGAGCATGAGAAAAAACTTGCAAAATCCAAAGAAAGACTTTCAATCAATGAAAACCAATCACAAGCAAGCGTTAAACTTCATGAATCCATCAAACAGGAGCATAAGAATTTCACCCCAGGAAACTAAGGCAAAACTGGGAGATAAAAGATAAATTGACTCAGTCCAACAAAATCTACATGAGTCATCGCACATTGGGTATGGGACACAGTGTGACGAGCAAAGGTCGTCGCAGGCTACTAGCAGAGCATAATGCGACGACGTTGCACTGGATTGCTCAAGAAGGGAGCGACGTTTAAGGGTCATCGCAGGCTACCAATATGGTGCAGTGTGACGATCTTTGTAAATGAAGAAAAATTGGAAGAAAGACAAAAGATCTAAATGAACTTCCAAACCCAGGGAGTCCAGATGGATCACCCACAGACTCAGAGAGTGAAATTTATCAGAGGAAGGCAGGCTAAAGGCAAATGAGAAGAAAAAAATCAAAAGGAGGTCGTATCCCCAGTATGGTTGCCAATTTTTTTATGGGACTTATCGATAAATGAAGACATAAACATATCTCCCTAGATCCACCTAGATCTAGAACAAAACAGAATAGAATATTACGCTTTCCCTAAACTCTAAACATTGAATTTACTATTTAACAAGAGATGGGAAACATATCGTTTAAATATCACTTCTTCTTGTTGTTGTCATCCTAGCTCCACTCCGGTGCTCTTGTGATATTGAATCTGCAAGGGAACACAAACCAACCAAAGTGAAAGCAATATAATATACTCAACTAGAACCTATGTATGCGATCAAGGAATCATACAATAAAACAGGACAAGTTTTATGGGAAAGAAATATATCACTGTATTATATTAAAGTGAAAGTGGAGATTACAACCAAAGCCTTGATGTTGCAAGGTCCCCTTCCGATGACCCTTTTATCCAACACACACACTTGCTCTGATCTGAATGAAGAAGATCCACAATGACTTGATGAATTGAAATGAGGCTCTCAAGAATGATCCAATGTAGAACTCTCCATACAATATTAGCCTATTCAACCTTCATTAACCTTAGCCTTTTCCATGAGAAATCCCTCTTTATATAAGGGAGAGAGAGATGGTTAAATATATTAGGATGATCCCACCAAATCAGAGAAGCGAGTAATATCCCAATTGTATGGATGCCACCTCACCTTCTAGAAGATCCCCTTATAGAACTTTCATGAAACCCGACCTTTTCTTAGTCTTTTGACATCGTCGCACCCTAACTGTAGAGCAGCCGGTGGAGACGTCGCATCCCATATTGAGAGTAGGGGGAGACGATCAGGCATCGTTGCACCCTGTTTATGGTGCAGCCTACAATGACCTTCCTTAATAGGGTCTTTAATAGGAAAAAGTCATTCACTTTCCTCATGAAGAAAGGCTCTTTTTGGGAACATGAACACATGTTGTCAATGGATCACTAGGGTGACCAAAATAATGTGTAACACTAATTTTATTGTTGTAATACATTGAATTTTACAACCATAAGGCTGATATAATTTTCTGCAGACCAGTGTTTACAACAGCCTTATCTTTTATGCTAAGAGTACTAGTTCTTTCACCTTGAGTTTAGCTAGTCAAATGCTAGTTTTTCTCTTGTTTTTTCTACTTGATCCTTAGCATTTATTGAGAATCTTATAGTATATTTTTCTTGCTGATTTATATTGTCATATATTGCTTCAAATTAGGGACATCAAGCTTAATTTGTTGATCCAACTAACATATATTGCTGAAAGGTGTGTTTTCTTGTGTCTCGAGCAAGTACAATCATCTAAAAAAGAACTATACTTCTGGGGCAGCCTTTACTTGACTTACAAGGCATCTCTCCCTACCTTCCATTCCATTTAGACTTGACCTATATGGGCTCCATTTCCACTTCCTTCCATCTCGGTCTCAATCCCCCTAGGGTCACTAGGATCGCCTCCCTGGAGTGACCTAGTCACCCTTGAAGTGAGAGACCTACATCAAGGTGACATTGGGTGTAGGATTCTCATGGTTGTAGAACTTGTTCCTTGGTTGGATCGGGCTCTACCCAACCTACAACTTGTGCCATAATAGAACCAAAGAGAATAAACTAGGAATATGGAGATTTTTTCAAAGGAAAGGGCATTTGCATTCAAGAGGAAAAACATACATACATCCGGTTATATGGTTGTCAAGAAAACCCCCTTTTTCTCCCAATATTTGTTTGCGATAGATATTTTGGGTGGAAGTTTGTAGACAGTCTAAATCTTAGTGCATCTTATTTGATAGGAAAAGAAAGAGGCAATTCATCACATTGCATAATCATGTTGGAGATACAATAGTAAATGATTTCTCCCATTTGAAAGAAGTGTCCAAGACACTTAATGTATTTAATCTCAAAGAAGCACAACTTGTTAGGGGCTTCGACCCTGAAGGCTTTTTCTCCAAACACCTAGCATCCATGAGGTACAACAATCTCTTTACTAGAAATGATGAAGAAACTGATGATAATGACCCCACAATAAAGGACAATAATATGTGCAATGAAGACTTAGTTATAGAAATCAGATCAAACACTCAAAATCAAAGAAAAACAAGAAAAGGGGGGGAAGGTGACACTAATGGGCAATCTTCCTCGAATCCCCAGTCACGAAGGAGCTCCTCTTCTATGCAAAGAAGATAAGAGAAATACATAAACATAGGAGACAATAATGAAGGTTGTACCGGAGTTGATGATGGAGATGATCCACCCCATGTCGATCTTGAATAGACACATACTGTGTCCCAACAAAAGAGAAAAGAAGATGAAGTAAAAGTAATTCCCAGAATTCAGGAGACCAAAGTAATATTGATGACATGGAGATTGATAGTGTCGAGATGTCCGACTGGGTAGCCTGGCTAATTATTGAGACCCAACAAATTATAGAATATCTAGCCATAGAAGAACATATGTTTTTTGAGGAGCAATCCTTGAGATTGCACAATTCTCAATACAACAAGAAAGAAAAGAAGTTGCACATAGAAAAGGTCAGTGTAAAAAACAACAAGTTAATTCAAAAATTGAGCTCACAAGTCAATGTATCATGATTCAAACCCTCTAGACTCCTAAAATTACATTTTTCTACAAGAGATTCCATTTCCCATTCAATTTCAGAGAAAGAATAAAAAAATATTAAGTTGAAAAAAGAAAATAAGTGAGCTTGATAATGCACTGAGTCCAGAACCACTCTTTTCAAAACTACTAGCCATACTCCCATCAAACTAGATTCCCCCAAGTACACTGGGAACCTCAATGCAAGTAAGAAAAGTTTCCCAGTTATTAAGCGAAGTAAGATTCTATGTTGCCGACAACATCAACAAAAGGCTTGAGATTATTTCACAAGCATGGGAGGTCAGCACCAACCTACAGAATTTATCTCAGAGGATTATCATTATTTAAAAATATTTGAAAAGGGATTTATAGCACGATGAAGGCTTCTATAATAATGAGGTAAAAAAATTCATTGCATGGGTCACTAGCATGATTGATCATCACAGAAATCAACACCAATTTCCCTCGAGCAGAAGAATTTAACAAATAAGGGCATGATGGGAAGCAAGAATAAAGATGTTAAAAGATGCAATTGTTGATTGTGAGAAAATCAATGAAAAAAGAGGAGATGATTTTCTAAAATCATTAGATATTGTAAAAGAATTAGAGGGATCGCAACTTTTAAGAAATTATGGGATGATAACCAAGGAACAATTAGACAAGGACTTAGTTGCAGTTAAGACTTAATGGGCTAGAGAATTCAACAAACTCATAGAGTTTCCTGAATAAGAACTTAAGCGTTGCCTTCTCACATTTGTAAATGAAAACGAAGACCACCTCTCAGCATTTGACCAACTCCACATGGAATTCAAAGAAACAGAGAAGGAGATATTTGCGCTTAGAATTAAGCAAGAAATCTCCATCCCGCTGACGAAGGAGTAAAGTAGTGAATGGCTCAAGAAGTAGTTACACGATATCATCAACCCATAATAACTACCCAAGAAATTTATCTCAAAGGAAGCTCGAAGCTTGAAATCATATAAAGGTCGACCTCCAACAACAAAGAGAGAGAGAGAGAGAGAGAGAGAGAGAGAGAGAGAGAGAGAACATTTCCTTCTTAGTATTTCTTCTATTTAATGGTCCACATGAGCCCCAATCTCAGTCTATTTGGACACATGCCTTTTACTTTTCTGAATATTGTAAACATTTTTAAAAGACAATTGTATATTTTTTAGATTCCCAGAGAACTATTTGGGATACATGACTATTACTATTTCAGACTTTGAACTTTTAGCTAAAATTTTCAAGTGTGTGTACATCACTCTTTCATATTTTCAATGAAATATCATGTTAAGTTGTCTACATATGTGGACATTTACTTTCATTCTTTCCAAATGATATTTTCCACTTTATGCTATGATGGAAATGTTTATTGTGAGGATTCATATTTTATTTTACATTGCAGTCTTGTACAATATTCTTAAGTCTTGTATGATAATGTAAATATTCATTGGAAAAGACCTTGGTCCTTTCTCAGGCCTTTCTTTCTCTATGAGTGTTTGTTTTATTAAAATAAACCTCATCCATTCTCAAGTTTTATTTTAATTATGTATATTATTCATAGAAGAGTACCACCTCTTTAAAAACGTAGAAGGATTATTTCTTGTTGGGTTGTTTTCAAGACTTAACAGTCTTAGAGGTCAACATAGTTCTACACCATTTCATTTTCTTTATTTTCAAATGATGTTGGCATTGGAAATTATGTCATCTTCAATACAGAGCAAATGGATTCTCCCGAACAAAATGAAGATAATGCCTTTCAATATTTTTGGAAAATGTCATTTGATGGTGCTTTTCTAAGTCTGGTATCGGAGTTGGTGTTGTATTTAAAATTTCTCAAACTTGCATATATCCACATGCAATCAGACTTGATTTCTCTTGCACTAATAATGAAGTTGAGTATGAAGCACTAATTCAAGGATTGATTCTAGCTCTTCTAATGAAGGCTCAAAATTTGATAGTGACTCGAGATTCAGAATTAGTTGTCAATCATATCAAGAAAAGGTATAAGATTAAGAAAGAAACATTGAAATGTTATGCTAAAAGGGTTTGGCATATTATTGATTGTTTCAATTCTTTTAATATCACTTTTATTCCTCAAGAAAAAAATCATAATACATCTTCCATAGAAGTTGCAACATCTGTCTTTAATCCAAGTGATTCTCAAACGACTGATACTTTTCATGTCAAGAAAATATTTCAACCATCTATCCCATATAATGGAGGTTATTGTTAAGTTTTTGAAAATGATGAACATGTTGCATATTTCCTTACAAATTTACTGTCAATTCTTTGAAATGAAGGAAATGTTGATGATCAAATTTCTCATAAGGAAGAAACATATGAATGAATTGCCAATCTCCTTCCATAGAATTATGTCAGTTTAGAATTGATTTTCACAAGAGATGATCAGACATAAAAGAGGGATATGACAAAAGAATCATCTCTCAAGAAAGTCCAAGAAACTAAAAAGATAAAAATTGGGACACATGAAACAACAAAATATATAAATCTGGGTACCGAGTACTGATGGTGAAGTAAAAAAGTATACCATCCTTTTTCAAGAATTCAAAGATGTTTTTTCCTGGACTTATGATGATTTAAAGGAGTATGATAAGTCTATTTTCTAGCATACCATACCTCTCAAAGAAGGATCAAAATCATTCAGACATAAGTTGGGATTAATTAATCCAAAGTTGAAGCCTCTGGTGAAATTAGAACTAGAAGAAGGATGGCATAATTTTTTCAATCTGAAATTCAGAATGGATATCAAATCTAATGGTGGTAAAAAAATGAATGGAAAAATCAGACTTTGTGTGAACTCCCGAGATCTCAATCATGCAAATACCAAAGATAATTACCCCGTCCCAAATATGGAGATCTCACTTCAACAAGTCACTGGTTCTGCATTGATGCCTATGTTAGATGGATTTTATTGATATAACCAAGTACTTGTTGTTGAGGAAGATAGGTCAAAGATTGCATTTTTTACACCATGGGAAACATATGCCTTATGCATTCCATTTGGATTGAAAAATATTGGTGCAACATTTCAAAGAGCAATGGACCATGCTTTTAATGACCTAATTGGAAATTTTATGGTAGATTATTATGATAACTTAATTGTCCATTAAAAACTAAGAGAATGACACTTCAACCATCTCAAACAAGTATTTTAATGATGCAAGTTGTATGGTATATCTCTTCATCCAAAGAAGTGTTTGTTTGTTGTATCATAAGGAAAGTTGCTTGGTCATATTGTAAGCAAGAAAGGTTTTAATATTGATCCAAAAAGGATAAAAGCTATTAATGATTTGAGTCCCCAAAAAATCTAAAAAAGGAAGACAATCTTTCTTTGGGAAGATAAATTTTGTTAGGTGATTTTGATCCAAGTGGATATTGGTGGCCACCCACCTCTTCCAAATTCCACTTGACTCATCTTGACAGTTTTCAGTTCAGTACGTTTCTTTGTAATGGTGACATCTCTTTGTAATTATGGGTTCTAGACTTCCAAGGATGTCTTGAAGTCCTACACAGCTTCCAGGTGGATATAGGTAGCCTCCCACCTATTCCAACTAGCTTATTTTGGCAGTTTTCATCATCTTTATGTACTTTTGGGGTTGTTTTGAGGCCCTAAACAATGTTTTTTGGGCTTGCCACAGTCAAACTATTGACAAAGTTAGACTTTGATGACATAATGTGTATCTCTCAAAAATACCTTTCCAACGGGCTATCACATGCCTAAAACAGAGATCGTATGCAAAATTTACAACCCCGGGAAGTTGATGTACTAACTTACCACAACAAGGCCCACATGACTTTTGACGCTTCACATCCTAGGGTTAAGTTTTTGGATGTCTAGGGTTTTGGCATTCATTTTTATTATAAAAATGCCTTTAGAGCCTCATTGTACTCATCTTCTTGCGAATGAGGGTATCCATCACATATCTTCTTAGAGATAAGCTGCCACCATTAAAGCGAGTTCATTCACTCTGTATTTTTACAGTCTCTATACATTTATTTCATTAATAGAAATCATGTATTGTTGTATTTATTTGTTTCTAACAATATTTGTGTATTTCATTGTAATATCTCTGCTTTCATTTCGTTTTGAAAATAATCTGGATCAGTGATATCAGAGCAGGCTGCTCTTGATCATTTTTCAGTGCATGTCCCCCATGAGCTCCGAGTATAGGAAGTTGGGTCTTGAGCTTGTGTCTGATGAGGACAATCTCTCTCGCACGCCCAAGAAACTCTCCATGGAAGAAGAAAATAAAAACAGCGAAGTAGAAGATTCTATTAACATGTTGCTTGAGCAAGCTCTCACGCGATAGAGGGACAAAATGATGGAGAATTTTTCCCACATCCTTCAACGCTTGTCGATAAAAATAGGCACATATTCATCAAGCGAACATTTTGGAGGAACTTCTCCCTTCAAGGTACAAGTTAATTTTGATATTCTCGTATTTTAAGGTCAGATAGATGCGGATGCCCTAGAAAAATGGTTAAATCTACTAGAAGGTTATTTCTCTGTTCACAATTTTTCCGACAGGGAAAAGATCACCTTCGCACTCCTCAAGTCTCTCCCCCATGGCAAGCATTAGTGGGAAACTTACTGGGAGAAAAGTTCCACAGAGGAATCTAGAATATATGGGGCCGAGCCCACTTGGGATTTTTTTGTGGATGCAGTCAAGGAACAATATTACCCTGTTGATAACTATGACGACCAGTACATGAGATGGACCACACTGCGGCAAGAGGGGGGCCAAATAGTGTCGGAGTTCACAAATACTTTACATACCTTGTGCACCAAGTTGAGTATCAAAGACTCCGAGCAACATCTGGTTCTGAAATACTGTGGGGCTTTGCATAGGTATATCCAAACTGAAATGGATTTCCTAAACATCTCATCACTGGGAGTTGCCTATCGATATGTTGTCAAAATCGAGCAAAAATTTAGGCACCAGAACAAATGGGAGTTTGGGTCTGCAAATCTGCAACAACCAAATCATAATAAATATGGCCTAACCAATTACCTCCTGAGAACTAGTCCAAGACAAAAGAAAACAAGGGTAAGCGAAAGATGAAGAATGATACTAGGAAGTGGTGCGACTTCCACAATATCCCTTGGCGCAACACTAATGAATGTCACTCAAAAAAGTCATTGGTGGCCAAGATCAAAGACAAGGAGCTGAATCATGATTCAGAATCTGATCCAGAAAATAATGAAAAAGGCAGATCATCAACGCAGGACCCACTACTATTGTCACGACCGCAACAATTCAACCAGAAGAACCAGCAGATCCTGAAGAGGGGGAGTGCCTCTTCCATTCACAAATGTGGGTGAAATAGACCCTACTGCATTTCATTGTTGATAGTGGAAGCCAAAATAACCTCGTCTCAGCTGAGGTCGTCAAACAGTTGGGGTTTTCGACAACACCACACCTGCAACCTTACAACATTGGGTGGCTTAGCCAGGGACAAGATCTCTATGTCAGCCAACAGTGTCTCATGTCCTATGGCAACCAACCCTTCAAGGATGAGGTAGTGTGTGATGTTTCCCCTCTTGATGTCTATGATGTTGTTTTGGGCCAACCATATATGTGGAAACGTCATGTTGTTTATGAGTCTCGACCCCATAGTCTCATTATTACTCTTGGGGGACAGCTCTACAAGATACCATAGGTAGTTCTGACTATTGCTCCATAAAAATAGTGCTGCAAGGTAATCTCTCATACTGCTAAATTCAGCCTCTTCACAATATGTTCAAAGGATGAACAGAACACCACTGCAACCGCTGCAACCTCGTCACTTTTTATCCAGCAGAAGCATATTCCAAAAGGGAAAGAAGATATTGTTTTTTCACCTACGATGATGCCTACACAATGCCCCGTCAAACCAAGATACAACAAGTTGGTGGACCAGATTCAACCCTGCCAGCAACAAGTTCGTGACATCATTCCACAGACCAAGCAGTGTAACTTCTCCAACAAGGCAAGCAGCTCTCCAAGATTCAGATTCAACAAATGCTTTCCCCTCTTTCCCAGGAATGCAATCCAATAAATACCATTGATTCCTAAGGGGGGAGGACTAATCCAGGTGGATATTGGTGGCCACCCACCTATTCCAAATTCCACTTGGATCATCTTGACAGTTTTCAGTTCAACACGTTTCTCTGTAATGGTGACATCTCTTTGTAATTGTGGGTTTTTCACTTCCGGGACTGTCTTGAATCCCTACACAACATCCAAGTGAATATTGGTGGCCACCCACCTATTCCAACTGGCTTATTTTGGCATCTTTCATGTCAATACATCTTTTTGTACTTCCGGGGCCATTTTGAGGCCCTAAACAACATTTTTTGGGCTTGCCACAATCAAGTTGTTAACTTATTTATAATTTGATGGCTTAATCTGTAGTTCTAGAAAATACCTTTCCAATGGGCTATCACATACCTAAAACAGATATCGTATGCAAAAGTTACGACCCCTGAAAGATTATGTACTAACTTACCCCAACGGGGGCCACATGACTTTTGGCACTTCATCTCATAGGGTTAGGTTTTTGGATGTCTAGGGTTTAGGCATTCATGTTTATTGTAAAAATGCTTTCAGATCCTCATTGTACTCATATTCTTGTGAATGAGCATATCCATCACATCTCTTCTCAGAGATAAGCTGCCACCATTCTAGCAAGTTCATCTACTCTGTATTTTTATAGTCTTTGTACATTTCTTTCATTAATAGAAATCATGTATTGTTGTATTTCTCTGTTTTTGGCAATATTTGTCTATATTTCATTGTAATATCTATGCTTTCATTTCATTCCAAAAATAATACAGATCAGATTTGAACTTGATTGTGCCACAATTGTAAATCCAATCAATAGGTTATTGAAAAATGACAAAAAAATTGAATGGACTCTAGAAATTCAAAAGGCTTTTGTAAGTACAAAGCATGAAATCACCACTGCTCTTGTCCTTGTCAATCTAGATTTTGATAAAGATTTTACTATGTATTCATTCACCTTAGAAGATATTATTGCCGTAACATACCGGCCACCCAGGCCAAGTCATGCCACTGAAAATATTTCATGCTCTGATACCATATTGTAACATCCCCAGCATCCAACTGGGCTATGCCACATAAAAAAAATTGAACTATATACAAATAAAAACATATACACACGGAAACTCTTGCGGAAATTTATATATAAACTTAAAACAGAAAAATGCATTCTACAAATGCCCATATTCATAAAGAATAATAATAAAAATACACATGCAGAACACACAGGAATAACCCATAAAAATAAACGCAAACACAATAATGCAGTATGTAATTAAACACACGATTGACACTTATATTGGTAAGAATATCACCAATTGTGTGTAGACCTTCCACGAACCTCCCTGCCTTAGACCATGTTTCTCATCACTCTCAGCAATGGGTCACCCCCGAGTTGGGACTAAACTCCACCCGGGTAAAGAAATTCCTAACCAGGCTGATGTATCTCAGACAACAGGAAAGACTTTGTCACATGTGCCAACTCAAAATAACATCCTATAGTCCCTCATTCCCCATGTGCTTGTCACACCTTAGGAATGATCTAGGTGGATATCGGTGGCCACGCACCTTTTCCAGTTGGCGCAAAACAACCTTCTAGAAATTTTGATAATTTACTATTTTTAGCAGTTTTTCGGGTCCTGAACTTCTGGAGTCGTTTTGAGGCAATAAACGACATATTTTGGGGTATGTTAGGCTATGTCACTTAATTTCATCATGCAATTTTGTGCAACTGTTGTAGTTCTTGGATAGATCTTTCCAATGGGATATCATATGCCTAAAATGGAGATCGTATGCAAAACTTACGACCCTGGGAAGTTGATGTACTGACTTACCCAAACGAGGCCCACGTGACTTTTGATGCTTCAACTCCTAGGGTTAGGTTTTTTGATGTCTAGGGTTTTTTGGCATTCTTGTTTATTGTAAAAAGGACTTCAGAGCCTCATTGTAATCATCTTCTTGCGAATGAGCGCAGCCGTCACATCTCTTCTCAGAGATAAGACGCCACCATTCCAGCAAGCTTCTTTCCGCTGCATTTTACAGTTTCCAGCTTATTTCTTTATTGAATAGAAAATCAGTTTTACTATATCTATGTTATTTTATGTTAAGCACCTATTAATAATCTGTATTCATTTCGTTATGCTCATAAAATCCGGATCAGTGGTATCAGAGCGGTCTTCTCCTTGTCGTCTTAATGCATGTCCCCAACGAGGTCGGAGTACAAAGACTTGAGTCTCGAGCTTGTTTCTCTTAAGGACAAAAACTCTCGCACGCCCAAGCGACTTCTCATGGCAAGAGAAAAAAAATATGAAGGGACGGGAGATCCTTTCAAACTGTTGATTGAGAAATCCCTCACGCAACGAAGGAACGAGATGATGGATAGTTTCGCCCAAATCCTTCGGCGGCTACCAACAGGCGACGCATCTTCTTCGAACGGAGGCGCCGCCCCCTTCAAGGTACAAATAAACTTCGATATTCCTATATTTGAAGGTCGTATAGACGCAGATTCTATAGACAAGTGGTTGAATCTACTAGAAGGGTATTTTTTTGTCCATAACTTTTCGAATAGAGAAAAGATTACTTTTCCACTCCTCAAAGTCGTTCCCCATGTCAAAGATTGGTGGGAAACGTTCTGTGAGCAAAAGGAAACAGAGGAACCCTCATTATTTTCAGTCACGGCCACTTGGGAATCCTTCAGGGATGTTATTAAGGAACAATACTACCCTGTCAGAAGTTATGACGACCTGTATACCAAATGGACCACACTATAGCAAGAAAGAGACCAAGCAGTGCCAGATTTAACAAATATCTTCCATACCTTGCGCACCAAGTTGGGTATCAAATATTCAGAGTGACATCTGATGCTCAAGTATCGCGGTTCTCAAATATTTGGTGCATAACAACAATTGTTCGATGATTTGAAGCGACGCTTGTGCTAAGCCTTAGTACTTTCACTACTAGACCTGCAGCATCCATTTGAGATCGAGACAGATGCTTCAGACTATGCTATCGACGCCATTCTCACTCAACATGGCCACCCCGTGGCCTATCATAGTGAGACACTGTCATATATTGTCCATAAGTACCCTACTTACGACAAAGAAATGTACTCCGTTGTGCAAGCCTATCGCTAGTGGAGACATTACATTCTTGGGAAGGAGACAATCATCCACACTGATCATAATCCACTGTAGTTCATGTAGACACAGGGAAAATTGTAGAATGACTCAGATCAAAAGTGGTCCACATACTTGCATCAATTCCACCTTAACATCAAGTATAAAACAGGAAGCACCAATCGCGTCATTGATTGCCTCAGTAGACCACCAGTCGTGGCACTCACCACGGTGCTAGACTCTTGCGTCCATGAGACCTCTGGATGGACCCAACTCTATGAGACAGACCCTGACTTTGCCACCACCTACCAAATGTTGGGTGCAAAAGCAATTGTCAATAATTTCCATCTTTGGGATGGGTTGTTGTGTTGTCTAGGCCATATCTGTGTTCCATCAAGAGAGCGAGTGAAGTTGATCTGGGAAACCCACTACAGTCGGGTGGCAAGACACTTCAGTGTCGAAAAGACCCTGGTGATGCTATAGAAACATTTCTACTGGCCGAAACATCGACAGGAGGTCAGCAAGTATATCAGGTCCTGCACTGCCTACGCTATTTCCAAACCGACCACTAAGAAATAGGGCATGTACAACCCTCTTCTTACTCCTTACAGGCCACGGGAATCCATCTCAATGGACTACATGTCGGGCCTCCCATCCACCAAGCGGGGAAATGACTGTGTTTTTGTGGTTGTTGATCGCTTTTCTAAGATGGCGATTCTGGTTGCCTGCAAGAAGAGCAACACAGCAAAGGCCACTGCTAAGCTCTTCTTTGAATGAGACTGGGTACATTTTGGAATCCCACAAACCATTTTCTTAGATCGGGATAGTTGATTTCTCCGCACATTCTGGTCGAACCTCTGGTCATTGCTGGACACCAAGCTCACCAAATCCATGGCCTTCCAACCCCAGACAAATGGCCAAACCAAGGTTGTAAATCGAATGATTGTGCATATCCTTCACATGTATAATTCAAAGCACCCCCACACATGGGATGAGAGCCTTCCCTATGTCCAACATAGCTACAACCGAGCCCTACATAGCTCAACCGGCCACAACCCCTTTCAGGTGGGGTTGGGATTCCAACCATTGGGTCCCATAGATGTTGCACTTCCCCTTGCGGTCACCTCGACCGACTCATCTCCTGCTCGAACTGAAGCTAACAAAGCCACCCAGTTCATTGAGATGATCCAGCACATCTTCCAATAGGTTTAGGATATCCTACAGAAGTCCAATGACAAATACAAACAACGCCATGATCAACATCAGGTGCCACATAAGTTTCAGGTGGGTAATAAAGTTTGGTTGCACTTGTAGAAAGAACGCCTTACAAGACCCCATCGGAAGCTTCACCCACTCCGTTGTGGGTTGTACACTATCACCAAGGCCATGGGGGATAATGCTTTTGAGCTCAACATTCCTCCTTTCCTTGGCCTGCACCCAGTGTTCAACGTGGACCTCCTTCGGCCTTATTTCCCACCATTATTGGACACCTCAGACGTAGAAGAACAGCTAACACCAAGAGAGCTCAACCCCGACTGCATACAACAGGAATCTAGTGATTAGATTGTGGACACACATATCAAGGGAACTCGACAACAAAGGATCCATCTTTATCAAGTCATCAAAGTAGGGCAGCTCCTGCACCAAGGCAAGTGGCTCACCCGGGGCCAAATTCAGCAGAAATTTCCTCATCTGATGGGGGAACTCAACGCAATGGAGACCATTGCTTCCTAAGGAGGGAGGATTGATCTAGGTGGATATCGGTGGCCACCCACCTTTTCTAGCTGGCACAAAACAGCCTTCTAGAAATTTTGATAATTTACTATTTTTAGTAGTTTTTCGGGTCCTGAACTTCCGGAGCTGTTTTGAGGCCCTAAACGACATTTTTGGGGGTATGTTGGGGTATGTCGCATGATTTCATTATGACATTTTGTGCAACTATTGTAGTCCTCAAATATATATTTCCAATGGGCTATCATACACCTAAAACAGAGATCGTATGCAAAAGTTGTGACCCCGGGAAGTTGATGTATTGACTTACCCAAACGGGGCCCACGTGACTTTTGGCGCTTCATCTCCTATGGTTAGGTTTTTGGATGTCTAGGGTTTTTTGTCTTTATTGTTTATTGTAAAAAGGCCTTCAGAGCCTCATTTTAATCATCTTCTTGCAAATGAGTGCATCTGTCACATCTCTTTTCAGAGATAAGCCGCCACCATTCCAGCAAGCTTGTTTCCGCTGCATTTTACAGTTTCCAGCTTATTCCTTTATTGAATAGAAAACAAGTTTTATTGTATCTCTGTTATTTTGTGTTAAGCACCTGTTAATAATGTGTATTCATTTTGTTCTGCTCATAAAATTTGGATCATTTGTATCAAAGCGGTCTGCTCCTTGTCGTCTTAATGCATGTCCCCAACGAGGTCGGAGTACAAAGACTTGGGTCTCGATCTTGTTTCTCTTGAGGACAAAAACTCTCGCACGCCCAAGCGACCTCTCATGGAAGGAGAAAAGAAATATAACGGGACAGGAGATCCTTTCAAACTGTTGATTGTGGAATTCCTCACGCAACAGAGGATTGAGATGATGGATAGTTTCGCGTAAATCCTTCGGCGGCTACCAACAGGCGACGCATCTTCTTCGAACAGAGGCATTGCCCCCTTCAAGGTACAAATAAACTTCGATATTCCTATATTTGAAGGTCATATAGATGCAGATGTTGTAGACAATTGGTTGAATCTACTAGAAGGGTATTTTTCTGTCCATAACTTTTGGAATAGAGAAAAGATTACTTTTGCACTCCTCAAAGTCGTTCCCCATGTCAAAGATTGGTGGGAAACGTTATGTGAGCAAAGGGAAATCGAGGAACCCTCAATATTTTCAGTCACGACCACCTGGGAATCCTTCAGGGATGCTATTAATGAACAATACTACCCTGTCGGAAGTTATGACGACCTATATACCAAATGGACCACACTGTGGCAAGAAAGAGACCAAGCAGTGCCAGATTTCACAAATATCTTCCATACCTTGCGCACCAAGCCGGGTATCAAATATTCAGAGTGACATATGGTGATCAAGTATCGCGGTGCTCTGCATAGATACATATAGACCGAAATGGAATTTCTAGACATCTAATCCTTGGGCGCGGCCTACAGATATGCCGTCAAAATCGAGCAAAAGCTCAAACAAAAGACACTGCTATTTGGGCCTGGGAACCCCTCACAACAAAAGCCAGGAAAGGGTGGCCCCAACCTAGAGAACAAAGGACAAAGAAAATATGGACAGTATCAAGACAACCAGTCCAAGCCGCAAGCAAAGAAGGACACCGAAAAAATAAAGAAAGACACCGGAAAGTGGTGCGACTTCCATAAGAGCCCTTGGCATAACATTGTTGACTGTCGCTCAAAGCAGTCACTGGTGGCCGAAGTGAAAGCCTCTGAATCAGATGTGGATTCTGACTCTGAGCCAGATCCAGAAAGGGGAATATGAATCATTGGCGTGGAACCTAGTGCCACCGTTGCTACCACCAAGCTCCAACCTACTGAACCAGACGAGCCAGAAGAAGGAGAGTGCCTCTTCCATTCACAGATGTGGGTAAAAGGCACCTCGCTGCACTTAATCATTGATAGCGGTAGCTAGAAGAACCTCATCTCAACAGAGGTCGTCAAGCGGCTGGCCCTGCCAAAAACATCACACCCACAACCCTACACCATTGGATTGCTTCGCCAAGGAAGCGATCTCCGCGTCAGCCAACAGTGTCAACTGTCATACGGCATCAAGCCCTCCTAAGAGGAGGTATTGTGTGACGTTGCTCCTCTCGAAGTTTGTGATGTTCTTTTGGGCCAACCTTATTTATGGAAACGTCATGCTGTATATGATTCTAGGCCTCCTAGTGTTATTATTACTTTGAACAAGAAATTGTACAGGATACCCAAGGCAGTCCCACCTAGTGCTATTTCCTTGATCTCTGCTAAGCAATACAGGAAGGTCATCTCTTAGACGGGGAAGTTTGTCTTCTTCGTGATTCGCTCTCAGAATAAGCAAAATATCACAGCCACATCTAGGGTCTCTGCGGCCGACCTCTCCACACACCATAAGCAAGTAGATAAGGTTGTGGAAGAATACTTGGATATCTTCTCCTCACCTACAGGGGTACCTTTGCACTGCCAGGTCAAGCACCCCATTGATCTGACCCCCAGCGCACCACTTCCGAATGGGCAGTCTATCATCACTCTTTGTTAGAGAATGAAGATATCAAGCAATAGATCCAAGAACTTCTCCCCAAGGGGCAAATCCATCCCATCTCATCACCTTGTGGGAGCCCAATCGTACTGGTACAGAAGAAAGATCAAAACTGGCAACTCTATTGATTACCGGGCTCTGAATAAAATCACAGTCAGAAATCGGTACCTGATTCCCCGAATCGATGACCTCCTTGATCAACTTACGGGGGCCAAATACTTCAGCAAGATTGATTTGAAGTCTGGCTACCGCCAGGTCCCGATATAACAGACAGATGTATGGAAGACTGCCTTCAAGTCAAAGGAAGGCCTTTTTGAATGGTTGGTCATGCCCTTTGGTTTGACAAATGCTCCAGCCACTTTCATGACAATGATGGACGATATCCTGCGACCATTCACCAATACCTTTGTAGTGGTGTATCTGAATGACATTCTAATTTACAGCAAGACTTGGGCTGAACACTTGCAGCATATTCAACGGGTTATGCACACCCTGCGGCAGCACAAGCTATATGCCAACTTGGAAAAATGCTCCTTCGGCATGGACAGGGTCCAATACCTGGGCTACATCATTGATCAACATGGCGTACATGTGGATCCAGATAAGATCCAAGTCATCCGTGACTAGCCAGCCCCAACCACACTCACTGAGATTTGGAGCTTCTTGGGCCTTGCCAATTTCTACCACAGGTTTGTGTTGGGATTATCCCATATTTCATGGGCCCTCAGCCAAATAAATACGAGTGGTGGTAAGGTGAAATTTGTCTGGGGCCGGTCCCAACAACAAGCATTCGATGATTTGAAGGAGCGCTTGTGCTAATCCCCAGTACTTTCACTACCAGACCTGCAACATCCCTTTGAGATCGAGACAGATTGTTAAGATCCTAACCCGCACATAGGTAGATCAATGTATTCGGATGTAATAAAGGTCAATATTATAAGACCTTTCAATAAAATAGAATAAGGCGGATGTAAGAAGACCTAATAGAAGCTTCCGCTTCTAGAAGGATCTTCCTCTAGATGCTTCTCTTAATAGACATATTTAGTATAAATAAGGGTCGAGGGTATGAAAACCCTAGCTTGGATATTATTGTAACAGAGCGTTGCTCGACTGGAGGCTGCCCCCACGAAGAGGCCTGTGAACATTGCTATCTTATTCAAAGTGTTATTTATGTTTCTCTTTCGTATATCATTTATGTGTATTGTGAAGATTATGCTGGATATTTTACTGTTATTCTGTCATTTCTAGCATTTCATTTATGTTCTGCATATTTTATATATCTGGTATCTTGCAAGTGGTATCGGAGCACTTTCCTTGGTAGAAATTGTGGGTATTTTTTTTCAGGGTAGAGACGTATTCCGGCGTCTTTAAGCCATAGAGATCTGTAGTTACGCGCATAAACCCGCGGTTGAGGGATTCATACACATAGGAAATACAAGTGGTTATTAAGCGCACGTTTGTTGGCCACCCTTGTAACCCCTGTTGGTACCCCTTCGAGTGGTAGCGCATCAGATAGCACCTGTGTACGGACCGGCCTATATTTCCTGAAGCCCTCTGTAGATAAACCTATTGGCCGTCGGATTGCTATAGTGTCACCGAGAACAGCACTCGGGAAGATACTCTCTAGTACCTGGGTAGTCGGGTAGTACGGCTAAGGGTACGGTCTATCCTCCTTAGTTAGTGCCCTGAGATATTGGGCCGAGTACTACTGTTG
>ML817394.1:5428-22810 GCA_009831015.1 Picea engelmannii | reverse complement strand
GATCTTCCTCTAGATGCTTCTCTTAATAGACATATTTAGTATAAATAAGGGTTGAGGGTATGAAAACCCTAGCTTGGATATTATTGTAACAGAGCGCTGCTCGACTGGAGGTTGCCCCCTCAAAGAGGCCTGTGAACATTGCTATTTGATACAAAGTGCTATTTATGTTGCTATTTTGTATATCATTTATGTGTATTGTGAAGATTATGCTGGATATTTTACTGTTATTCTGTCATTTCTAGCATTTCATTTCTGTTCTGCATATTTTATATATCCGGTATCTTGCACAGATGCTTCAGACTATGTTGTGGGCATCGTTCTCACTCAACACGGTCACATTGTGGCCTATCATAGTGAGACACTGTCAGATACTGTCTGTAAGTACCCTACTTACGACAAAGAAATTTACTCCATTGTGCAAGTTTGTTTCCAGTGGAGACATTACATTCTTGGGAAGGAGACAGTCATCCAAACTGATCATAATCCACTACAGTTCATGCAGACACAAGGAAAATTGCAGAATGAACGCCATCAAAAGTGGTCCACATACTTGCAGCAATTCCACCTCAACATCAAGTATCAAACACGAAGCACCAATCGCGTCGTTGATTTCCTAAGCATACCATCAATCATGGCACTCACCACGGTGCTAGACTCTTGCAGCCATGAGACCTCTAGATGGCCCCAACTCTATGAGACAGACCCTGACTTCGCCACCACCTACCAAATGTTGGGTGCAAACACAGTTGTCAATAACTTCCATCTTTGGGATGGGTTGTTCTGTCGTCTAGGCCATATCTGTGTTCCATCAAGCGAGCAAGTGAAGCTGATCTCGGAAGCCCACTACAGTCGGGTGGTAGGACACTTCGGTGTCGAAAAGACAATGGTGATGCTACAGAAACATTTCTACTGGCCGAAACTTCGACAGGAGGTCAGCAAGTATATCAGGTCCTGCACTGCCTGCATTATTGCCAAACCGACCACTAAGAAAGAGGTGATGTTCACCCCTCTTCCTACTTCTGGTAGGCCATGGGAATCCATCTCAATGGACTACATGTCGGGCCTCCTGTCCACCAAGAGTGGAAATGACTGTGTTTTTGTGGTTGTTGATCGCTTTTCTAAGATGGTGATTATGGTTGCCTGCAAGAAGAGCATCACAACAGAGGCCACTGCCAAGATCTTCTTTGAATGAGTCTGGGTACATTTTGGAATCCCCCAAACCATTGTATCATATCGGGATAGTCGATTTCTCAGCACATTTTGGTCAAGCCTCTGGTCATTGCTGGACACCAAGCTCACCAAATCCACAACCTTCCACCCCCAGACAGATGGCCAAACCGAGGTTGTAAATCGAATGATTGTGCATATCCTTCGCATGTATAATTCAAAGCACCCCCGCACATGGGATGAGATCCTTCCCCATGTCCAACATAGCTACAACCAAGCCCTGCATAGCTCAATCGGCCACAACCCCTTTCAGGTGGGGTTGGGATTCCAATCATTGGGTCCCATAGATGTTGCAATTCCCCTTGCGATCACCTCAACCGACTCATCTCCTACTCCAACTGAAGCTAACAAAGCCACCCGATTCATTGAGTGGATCCAGCACATCCGCCAACAGGTTCAGGATATCCTATAGAAGTAAAATGACAAATACAAACAACACCATGATCAACATCGGGTGCCACATAAGTTTCAGGTGGGCGATAAAGTTTGGTTGCACTTGCAGAAAGAACGCCTTACAAGACCCCATCGGAAGCTCCGCCCACTCCATTATGGGTCGTACACTATCACCAAGGCCATGGGGGATAATTATTTTGAGCTCAACATTCCTCCTTTCCTTGGCCTACACCCAGTGTTCAACGTGGACCTCCTTCGACCTTATTTCCCACCATTATTGGACACCTCAGATGTAGCAGAACAGCTGACACCAACAGAGCTCAACCCTGACTGCATACAACAGGCATCCAGTGATCAAATTGTGGACACACATATCAAGGGAACTTGACAACAAAGGATCCATCTTTATCGAGTCGTCAAAGCAGGGCAACTCCTGCACCAAGACAACTGGCTCACCCGAGGCCAAATTCAGCAGAAATTTCCTCATATGATGGGGGAACTCAACGCAATGGAGACCATTTCTTCCTAAGGAGAGAGGATTGATCCAGGTGGATATCGGTGGCCACCCACCTTTTCCAGCTAGCGCAAAACAACCTTCTAGAAATTTTGATATTTTACTATTTTTAGTAGTTTTTCGAGTCCTGAACTTCCGGAGCCATTTTGAGGCCCTAAACGACGTTTTTTGGGGTATGTTGGGGTATGTTTCTAAATTTCATGCTGAAATTTTGTGCAACTGTTGTAGTCCTCGGATAGATATTTCCAATGGGCTATCATATGCCTAAAATGGAGATTGTATGCAAAAGTTATGACCCCGAGAAGTTGATGTACTAACTTACCCAAACGGGGCCCACATGACTTTTGGATTCATCTCCTATGGTTAGATTTTTGGATGTCTAGGATTTTTTAGCATTCTTGTTTATTGTAAAAATGCCTTCAGAGCCTCATTGTAATCATCTTCTTGTGAATGAGCACAGTCATCACATCTCTTCTAAGAGATAAGCCGCCACCATTCCAGCAAGCTTGTTTCCGCTGCATTTTACAGTTTCCAACTTATTTCTTTATTGAATAGAATACCAGTTTTACTGTATCTCTGTTATTTTGTGTTAAGCACCTGTTAATAATCTGTATTCATTTTGTTCTGCTCATAAAATCTGGATCAATGGTATCAGAGCGGTCTGATCCTTGTCGTCTTAATGCATGTCCCCAGCGAGGTCATTGTACAAAGACTTGGGTCTCGAGTTTGTTTCTCTTGAGGACAAAAACTCTCGCACGCCCAAGCAACCTCTCATGGCAGGAGAAAAGAAATATGACGGGACGGGAGATATTTTCAAATTGTTGATTGAGGAAGCCCTCACGCAACAGAGGAACGGGATGATGGATAGTTTCACGCAAATCCTTCAGCGGTTACCAACAGGCGATGCATCTTCTTCGAACAGAGGTGGCGCCCCCTTCAAGGTACAAATAAACTTTGATATTCCTATATTTGAAGGTCATATAGACGCAAATGTTGTAGACAAATGGTTGAATCTACTAGAAGGGTTTTTTCTGTCCATAACTTTTCGAATAGAGAAAATATTACTTTTGCTCTCCTCAAAGTCGTTCCCCATGTCAAAGATTGGTGGGAAACATTCTGTGAGCAAAATGAAACAGAGGAACCCTCATTATTTTTAGTCACGGCCACCTGGGAATCCTTTTGGGATTCTATTAAGGAACAATACTACCCTGTCGGAAGTTATGTAGATCTGTATACCAAATGGACCACACTACGGCAAGAAAGAGACCAAGCAGTAAATATCTTCCACACCTTGCGCACTAAGCTGGGTATCAAAGATTCAGAGCGACATCTGGTGCTCAAGTATCGTGATGCTCTGCATAGATACATCCAGACCGAAATGTAATTTCTGGACATCTCATCCTTGGGCGCGGCCTACAGATATGCCATCAAAATCGAGCAGAAGCTCAAACAAAAGAAACGGTTATTTGGGCCTGGGAACCCCTCACAACAAAAGCCAGGAAAGGGAGGCCCCAACCCACAGGACAAAGGACAGAGAAAAGATGGAAAATATCAAGACAACCAGTCCAAGCTGCAAGCAAAGAAGGACACCGAAAAGAATAAGAAAGACACCGAGAAGTGGTGTGATTTCCATAAGAGCATGTGGCATAACACTGTTGACTGCCGCTCAAAGCAGTTGTTGGTGGCTGAAGTGAAAGCCTCTGAATCAGATGTGGATTATGACTCTTAGCCAGAACTAGAAAGGGGAAGACAGATCATTGACGTAGAACCTAGTGCCACCATTGCTACCACCAAGCTACAGCTTGGTGAACCAGACGAGCTAGAAGAAGGAGAGTGCCTCTTCCATTTACAAATTAGGGTAAAAGGCATCCCGCTACACTTCATCATTTATAGAAGTAGCCAGAATAACCTCATCTCAGCAGAGGTCATCAAGCGGCTGGCCCTACCAACAACGTTGCACACACAACCCTACACCATTGGATGGCTCCGCCAAGGAAGCGACCTTTGCATCAGCCAACAATGTCGACTGTCGTACAGCATAAATCCCTTCAAAGATGAGGTATTGTGTGATGTTGCTCCTCTCAAAGTTTGTGATGTTCTTTTGAGCCAACCTTATTTATGGAAATGTCATGTTGTATATTAGTCTAGGCCTCGTAGTGTTATTATTACTTTGAAAAGGAAATTATACAGGATACCCGAGGCATTCCCACCTAGTGTTATTTCCTTGATCTCTGCTAAGCAATGCACAAAGGTCATCTCTCAGACGGGGAATTTTGTCTTCTTCGTGATTCGCTCTTAGAATAAGTGAAATATCACAGCCACATCTATGGTCTCTATGGATAACCTCTCCACACAACAGAAGAAAGTAGATTAGGTCATGGAAGAATACTCAGATATCTTCTCCTCGCCTACAGGGGTACCTCTGCACTGTCAGGTCAAGCACCCCATCAATATGACCCCTGGCGCACCACTTCCCAATTGGCTAGTATATCATCGCTCTTTGTTAGAGAATGAGGAGATCAAGCAACAGACCCAAGAACTGCTCCACAAGGAGCACATCCGTCCCAGCTCATCACCTTGTGGGAGCCCAATCGTACTGGTACAGAATAAATATGGAACCTGGCGACTCTGTATTGATTACCGAGCTCTGAATAAAATCACACTCAGAAATCGGTACCCAATTCCCCGAATCGACAACCTCCTTCATCAACTTATGGGGGCCAAATACTTCAGCAAGATTGATCTGAAGTCTAGCTACCACCAGGTCCCGATAGAACAGACAGATGTATCGAAAACCGCCTTCAAGTCAAAGGAAGGCCTTTTTGAAAGGTTGGTCATGCCCTTTGCTTTGACAAATGCTCCAGCCACTTTCATGAGGATGATGGACGATATCCTGCGACCATTCACCAATAATTTTCTAGTGGTGTATCTGGATGACATTCTAATTTAAAGCAAGACTTGGGCCGAACACTTCCAGAGCTGCAGCATCCCCTTGAGATCAAGACAGATGCTTTAGACTATGTTGTGGGCGTCGTTCTCACTCAACACGGCCACCCCGTGGCCTATCATAGTGAGACACTGTCAGATATTGTTTGTAAGTACCCTACTTAAGACAAAGAAATGTACTCCATTGTGCAAGTCTGTCGCCAATGGAGACATTACATTCTTGGGAAGGAGACAGTCATCCACACTGATCATAAGCCACTGCAGTTCATGCAGACACAGAGAAAATTGCAGAATGACTGCCATCAAAAGTGGTCCACATACTTGTAGCAATTCCACCTCAACATCAAGTATAAAACAAGAAGCAACAATTGCATCGTTGATTGCCTCAGCAAACCACCAGTCACGACACTCACCACGGTGCTAGACTCTTGTGGCCATGAGACCTCTGGATGGCCCCAACTCTATGAGACAAACCCTAACTTCGCCACCACCTACCAAATGTTGGGTGCAAATGCAATTGTCAATAATTTCAATCTTCAGGATGGGTTGTTGTGTCATCTGGGCCATATCTATGTTCCATCAAGCGAGCAAGTGAAGTTGATCTGGGAAGCCCACTATAGTAGGGTGGCAAGACACTTTGGTGTCGAAAAGACAGTGGCGATGCTACAGAAACATTTCTACTGGTCGAAACTTCGACAGGAGGTCAGCAAGTATATCAGGTCCTACACTGTCTGCGTTATTGCCAAACCGAACACTAAGAAACAGGGCTTGTACACCCCTCTTCCTACTCCTGATAGGCCATGGGAATCCATCTCAATGGACTACATGTCGGGCCTCCCATCCACCAAGCGGGGAAATGACTGTGTTTTTGTGGTTGTTGATCACTTTTCTAAGATGGTGATTTCGGTTGCCTGCAAGAAGAGCATCACAGCAGAGGCCACTGCCAAGCTCTTCTTTGAACGAGTTTGGGTACAATTTTGAATCCCACAAACCATTGTCTCATATCAGGATAGTCGATTTCTCACCACATTTTGGTCGAGCCTCTTGTCATTGTCGGACACCAAGCTCACCAAATCCACGGCCTTCCACCCCCAAAAAAATGGCCAAACCAAGGTTGTAAACTGAATGATTGTGCATATCCTTCACATGTATATTTCAAAGCACCCTCGCACATGGGATGAGAGCCTTCCCTATGTCCAACATAGCTACAACCAAGCCCTGCATAGCTCAACCGGCCACAACCCCTTTCAGGTGGGATTGGGATTCCAACCATTAGGTCCCATAGATGTTGCAGTTCCCCTTGCGGTCACCTCGACCAACTCATCTCCTGCTCCAACTGAAGTCGACAAAGCCACCCAGTTCATTTAGCGGATCTAGCACATCCTCCAACCGGTTCAGGATATCCTACAGAAGTCCAATGACAAATATAAACAATGCCATGATCAACATCAGGTGCCACATAAGTTTCAGGTGGGAGATAAAGTTTGGTTGCACTTGCAGAAAGAATGCCTTATAGGACCCCATCGGAAGCTTCGCCCACTCCGTTATGGGTCGTACACTATCACCATGGCCATGGGGGATAATGCTTTTGAGCTCAACATTCCTCTTTTCCTTGGCCTGCACCCAGTGTTCAACGTGGACCTCCTTCGGCCTTATTTCCCACCATTATTGGATACCTCAGACGTAGCAGAACAGCTGACACCAACAGATCTCAACCCCGACTACATACAATAGGAATCCAATGATCATATTGTGGACACACAGATCAAGGGAACTTGATAACAAAGGATCCAGCTTTATCGAGTTGTCAAAGCAAGGCAACTCCTGCACCAAGGTAAGTGGCTCACCCAGGGCCAAATTCAGCAAAAATTTCCTCATCTGATGGGGGAACTCAACGCAATGGAGATCATTGCTTCCTAAGGAGGGAGGATTGATCTAGGTGGATATTGGTGGCCACCCACCTTTTCCATCTGGCACAAAACAACCTTCTAGAAATTTTGATAATTTACTATATTTAGCAGTTTTTCGGGTCCTGAACTTCCGGAGCTGTTTTGAGGCCCTAAACGACGTATGTTGGGGTATGTCACATAATGTCATCATGAAATTTTGTGCAACTGTTGTAGTCCTCGGATAGATCTTTCCAATGGTCTATCATACACCTAAAATGGAGATCGTATCCAAAAGTTATGACCCGGGAAGTTGATGTACTGACTTAACCAAATGGGGCCCACATGACTTTTGGCACTTCATCTCCTAGGGTTAGGTTTTTGGATGTCTAGGGTTTTTTGGAATTCTTTTTTATTATAAAAAGGCCTTCATAGCCTCATTGTAATCATCTTCTTGTGAATGAGCGCAGCCGTTACATCTCTTCTCAGAGATAAGCCGCCACCATTTTAGCAAGCTTGTTTCCGCTGCATTTTACAGTTTCCAGCTTATTTCTTTATTGAATAGAAAACCGGTTTTATTGTATCTTTGTTATTTTGTGTTAAGCACCTGTTAATAATCTATATTCATTTTGTTCTACTCATAAAATCGGGATCAGTGGTATAAGAGCGGTCTTCTCCTTGTCGTCTTAATGCATGTCCCCAACGAGGTCGGAGTACAAAGACTTGGGTCTCGAGCTTATTTCTCTTGAGGAAAAAAACTCTCGCACGCCCAAGCGACCTCTCATGGCAGGAGAAAAAAAATATGATGGGATAGGAGATCCTTTCAAACTGTTGATTGAGGAAGCCCTCACGCATCAAAGGAACGAGATGATGGATAGTTTCACGCAAATCCTTCGGCGGCTACCAACAGGCGACGCATCTTCTTCGAACGGAGTCACCACCCCCTCAAAGGTACAAATAAACTTCCATATTCCTATATTTGAAGGTCATATAGACGCAGATGTTGTAGGCAAGTGGTTGAATCTACTAGAAGGTTATTTTTTTTTCCATAACTTTTCGAATAGAGAAAAGATTACTTTTGACTCCTCAAAGCCATTCCCGATGTCAAAGATTGGTGGGAAACATTCTGTGAGCAAAAGGAAACATAGGAACCCTCATTATTTTCAGTCACGACCACCTGGGAATCCTTCAAGGATGATATTAAGGAACAATACAACCCTGTCAAAAGCTATGACGACCTGTATACCAAATGGACCACACTACGGCAAGAAAGAGACCAAGAAGTGCCAGATTTCACAAATATCTTCCATACCTTGCACACCAAGCTGGGTATCAAATATTCAGAGCGACATCTGGTGCTTAAGTATCGCGATGCTCTCCATAGATACATCCAGACCGAAATGGAATTTCTGGACATCTCATCCTTGGGCACGGCCTACAGATATGCCGTCAAAATCAAGCAAAAGCTCAAACAAAAGACACGGCTATTTGGGCTTGGGAACCCCTCACAACAAAAGCCAGGAAAGGGCAGCAACAACCCACAAAACAAAGAACAGAGCAAAGATGGACAGTATCAAGACAACCAGTCCAATCCGCAAGCACAGAAGGACACCAGAAAGACAAAGTAAGACACTGGGAATTGGTGGGACTTCCATAAGATCCCTTGGCATAACACTGTTGACTGTTGCTCAAAGCAGTCGTTGGTGGCCGAAGTGAAAGACTCTGAATCAGATGCAGATTCTGACTCTGAGCCGGAACCAGAAAGGGGAAGACAGATCATTGACGTGGATCCTAGTGCCACCGTTGCTACCACCAAGCTCTAGCCTGATGAACCAAATGAGCCAGAAGAAGGAGAGCGCCTCTTCCATTCACAGATGTGGGTAAAAGGCACTCCGTTGCACTTCATCGTTGATAGCGGTAGCTAGAAGAACCTCATCTTAGCAGAGGTCATCAAGCAGTTGGCCCTACCAACAACATCGCATCCACAACCCTACACCATTGGATGGCTACGCCAAGGAAGCGATCTCCGCGTCAGTCGACATTCGTACAGCATCAAGCCCTTCAAAGATGAGGTATTGTGTGGCGTTGCTCCTCTCGAAGTTTGTGATGTTCTTTTGGGCCAACCTTATTTATGGAAATGTCATGTTGTATATGAGTCTAGGCCTCATAGTGTTATTATTACTTTGAACAGGAAATTGTACAGGATACCCGAGGCCGTCCCACCTAGTGTTATTTCCTTGATCTCTGCTAATTAATGTAGGAAGGTCATCTCTTAGATGGGGAAGTTTGTCTTCTTCGTGATTCACTCTCAGAATAAGCGAAAGATAATAGCCACATCTAGGGTCTCTGTGACCGACCTCTCCACACAATAGAAGCAAGTAGATAAGGTCATGGAAGAATACTCAGATATCTTCTCCTCACCTACAGGGGTACCTCTGCACTGCCAGGTCAAGCACCCCATCGATATGACCCCCGACGCACCACTTCCCAATGGGTCAGTCTATCATCGCTCTTTGTTAGAGAATGAGGAGATCAAGTGACATATCCAAGAACTACTCCACAAGGGGAACATTTGTCCCACATCATCACCTTGCGGTAGTCGAATCATACTGGTACATAAGAAAGATGCAACCTGGCGAATCTGTATTGATTACCGGGCGCTGAATAAAATCACAGTTAGAAATCGATACCCGATTCCCTGAATCGACGACCTCCCTGATCAACTTACGGGGGCCAAATACTTCAACAAGATTGATCTGAAGTCTAGCTACCACCAGGTTCCGATAGAACAGACAGATGTATGGAAGACCGCCTTCAAGTCAAAGGAAGTCCTTTTTCCGCTGCATTTTACAGTTTCTAGCTTATTTCTTTATTGAATAGAAAACCAGTTTTACTATATCTCTGTTATTTTGTGTTAAGCACCTGTTAATAATTTGTATTCATTTCGTTATGCTCATAAAATCCAAATCAGTGGTATCAGAGCGGTCTTCTCCTTGTCGTCTTAATGCATGTCTCCAACAAGGTCCGAGCACAAAGACTTGGGTCTCGAGCATGTTTCTCTTGAGGAAAAAAACTTTTGCACGCCCAAGCAACCATGGCAGGAGAAAAGAAAGATGACAGGATAGGAGATCCTTTCAAACTGTTGATTGAGGAATCCCTCATGCAATAGAGGAACGAGATGATGGATAGTTTCGTGCAAATCATTCGGTGACTACCAACAGGCGACGCATCTTCTTCGAAAGGAGGCGCCACCCCCTTCAAGGTACAAATAAACTTCGATATTCCTATATTTGAAGGTCATATAGACGCAGATGTTGTAGACAAGGGGTTGAATCTACTAGAAGGGTATTTCTCTATCCATAACTTTTTTATTAGAGAAAATATTACTTTTGCACTCCTCAAAGTCGTTCCCCATGTCAAAGATTGGTGGGAACGGTTCTGTGAGAAAAACGAAACAGAGGAACCCTCATTATTTTCAGTCACAGCCACCTGGGAATCCTTCAGGGATGCTATTAAGGAACAATACTACCCTGTCAGAAGTTATGACGACCTGTATACCAAATGGACCTCACTGCGGCAAGAAAGAGACCAAGCAGTGCCAGATTTCACAAATATCTTCCATACCTTGTGCACCATGTTGGGTATAAAATATTCGGAGTGACATATGTTCCTCAAGTATCACGGTGCTTTGCATAGATACATCCAAACCGAAATGGAATTTCTGGACATCTCATCCTTGGGCGCGGCCTACAGATATGCCGTCAAAATCGAGCAGAAGCTCAAAATAAAGACATGGCTATTTGGGCCTAGGAACCCCTCACAACAAAAGCCAGGAAAGGGCGGCCCCAACCCACAGTACAAAGGATAGAAAAAATATGGACAGTATCAAGACAACCAGTCCAAGGTGCAAGCAAAGAAGGACACCGGAAAGACAAAGAAAGACACCGGGAAGTGGTGCACCTTCCATAAGAGCCATTGGCATAACACTATTGACTACTGCTCAAAGTAGTCGTTGGTGGCCGATGTGAAAGCCTCTGAATCAGATGCGGATTTTGACTCTGAGCCAGAACCAGTAAGGGGAAGACAGATCATTGATGCGGAACCCAATGCCACCGTTTCTACCACCAAGCTCCAGCCTGGTGAACGAGACGAGCCAGAAGAAGGAGAGCGCCTCTTCCATTCACAAATGTGGTTAAAAGGCACCCCATTGCACTTGATCGTTGATAGCGGTAGCCAGAAGAACCTCATCTCAACAGAGGTCATCAAGCGGCTTGCCCCGCCAACAACGTCGCACCCACAACCCTACACCATTGGATGGTTCCACCAAGGAAGTGATCTTCGCGTCAGCCCATAGTGTCGACTGTCGTACAGCATCAAGCCCTTCAAAGACGAGGTATTGTGTGACGTTGCTCCTCTCAAAGTTTGTGATGTTATTTTGGGCCTACCTTCTTTATGGAAACATCATGTTGTATATGATTCTAAGCCTCGTAGTGTTATTATTACTTTGAACAAGAAATTGTACAGGGTACCCGAGGTAGTCCCACCTAGTGTTATTTCCTTGATCTCTGATAAGCAATGCAGGAAGGTCATCTCTCAGATGGGGAAGTTTGTCTTCTTCGTGATTCGCTCTCAGAATAAGCAAAAGATCATAGCCACATCTAAGGTCTATGCGCCCGACCTCTCCACACAGCAGAAGCAAGTAGATAAGGTCGTGGAAGAATACTCAAAGGACTACCACCAAGTCTCGATAGAACAGACAGATGTATGGAGGACTGCCTTCAAGTCAAAGGAAGGCCTTTTTCAATGGTTGGTCATGCCCTTTGGTTTGACAAATGCCCCAGCCACTTTCATGAGGATGATGGATGATATCCGGTGACCATTCACCAATACTTTTGTAGTGGTGTATCTGGATGAAATTTTAATTTACAACAAGACTTGGGTCGAACACTTGTAGCATATTCAACAGGTTATGCACACCCTGCGGCAGCACAAGCTCTATGCCAACTTGGAAAAATGCTCCTTCGGCATGGACAGGGTCCATTACCTGGGCTACATCATTGATCAACATGGCGTACATGTGGATCCAGCCAAGATCCAAGTCATCCGTGACTGGCCAGCCCCAACCACACTCACTGAGCTTTGGAGCTTCTTGGGCCTTGCCAATTTCTACCATAGGTTCGTGCTGAGATTCTCCCATATTGCATGGGACCTTAGCCAAATAAACAGGGGTGGTGGTAAGGCGAAATTTGCCTGGGGCTAGTCCCAACAACAAGCGTTCGATAATTTGAAGCAGCAGTTGTGCTCAGCCCCGGTACTTTCACTACCAGACCTGCAACATCCCTTTGAGATCGAGTCAGATGCTTCAGACTATGTTGTGGGCGTCGTTCTCACTCAACACGGCCACCCTGTGGCCTATCATAGTGAGACACTGTCAAATACTGTCTATAAGTACCCTACTTATGACAAAGAAATGTACTCCATTGTGAAAGCCTGTCGCCAATGGTGACATTACATTCTTGGGAAGGAGACAGACATCCACACTGATCATAAGCCACTGTAGTTCATGCAGACACAGGGAAAATTGCAGAATGACAGCCATCAAAAGTGGTCCACATACTTGCAGCAATTCCACCTCAACATCAAATATAAAAACACGTAGCACCAATCATGTCGCTAATTGCCTCAATAGACCACCAGTCACGGCACTCACCATGGTTCTAGACTCTTGCGGCCATGAGACCTCTGGATGGCCCCAACTCTTTGAGACAGACCCTGACTTCGCCACCACCTACCTAATGTTGGGTGCAAACGCATTTGTCAATAATTTTCATATTCAGGATGGGTCGTTGTGTCGTCTGGGCCATATATGTGTTCCATCAAGCGAGTGAGCGAAGCTGATCTGGGAAGCCCACTATAGTTGGGTGGCAGGACACTTCGGTGTCGAAAAGACAGTGGTGATGCTACAGAAACATTTCTACTGGATGAAACTTTGACAGGAGGTCTGCAAGTATATCAGGTCCTCAAATAGTTCTCGGATAGTTCATCATGATATGTCGTCAAAATCGAGCAGAAGCTCAAACAAAAGACACAGCTATTTGGGCCTGGGAACCCCTCACAACAAAAGCTAGGAAAGGGCGGCCCCAATGCACAGAACAAAGGACAGATCAAAGATGGATAGTATCAAGACAACCAGTCCAAGCCACAAGCAAAGAAGGACACCGGAAAGACAAAGAAAGACACCAAGAAGTGGTGCGAATTCCATAAGAGCCCTTGGCATAACATTGTTGATTGCCGCTCAAATCAGTCACTGGTGGTAGAAGTGAAAGCCTCTTAATCAAATGCAGATTCTGACTCTGAGCCAGAACCAGAAAGGGGAAGACGGATCATTGACGTGAAACCTAGTGCCAACGTTGCTACCACCAAGCTCCAGCCAAGTGAACCAGACGAGCCAGAAGAAGGAGAGCGCCTCTTCCATTCACAGATGTGGGTAAAAGGAACCCCGTTGCACTTCATCGTTGAAAGCGGTAACCAGAAGAACCTCATCTCAATAGAGGTCGTCAAGTAGTTGGCCCTGCCAACAACGTCGCACCCACAACCCTACACCATTGGATGGCTCCGCCAAGGAAGCGATCTCCGCGTCAGCCAACAGTGTCAATTGTCGTACGACATCAAGCCCTTCAAAGACGAGGTATTGTGTGATGTTGCTCCTCTCGAAGTTTGTGATGTTCTTTTGGGCCTACCTTATTTATGGGAACATCATGTTGTATATGAGTCTAGGCCTCGTAGTGTTATTATTACTTTGAACAAGAAATTGTAAAGGATACCCGAGGCAGTCCCACCTAGTGCTATTTCCTTGATCTCTGCTAAGCAATGCAGGAAGGTCATCTCTCAGACGAGGAAGTTTGTCTTCTTCGTGATTCACTCTCAAAATAAGCGAAAGATCACAGCCACATCTAGGGTCTCTGCGGCCGACCTCTCCACATAGTAGAAGTAAGTAGATAAGGTCATGGAAGAATACTCAGATATATTCTCCTCACCTATAGGGTTACCTCTGCACTGCCAGGTCAAGCACCCCATCGATCTGACCCCCGGCGCACCGCTTCCCAATGGGCCAGTCTATCGTCGCTCTTTGTTAAAGAATGAGGAGATCAAGCAACATATCCAAGAACTGCTCCACAAGAGGCACATCCATCCCAGCTCATCACCTTGCGAGAGCCCAATCATACTGGTACAAAAGAAATATGGAACTTGGTGACTCTGTATTGATTATCGGGCTCTGAATAAAATCACAGTCAGAAATCGGTACCCGATTCCCCGAATCGACGACCTCCATGATCAACTTACGGGGGTCAAATACTTCAACAAGATTGATCTAAAGTCTGTCTACCACCGGGTCTCGATAGAACAGACAGATGTATGGAAGACCGCCTTCAAGTCAAAGGAAGGCCTTTTTGAATGGTTGGTCATGCCCTTTGGTTTGACAAATGCTCCAGCCACTTTCATGAGGATGATGGACGATATCTCGCGACCATTCACCAATACTTTTGTAGTGGTGTATCTGGATGACATTCTAATTTACATCAAGACTTGGGTCGAACACTTGCAGCATATTCAACAGGTTCTGCACACCCTGCGGCAGCACAAGCTATACGCCAACTTGGAAAAATGCTACTTCGGCATGGACAGGGTCCATTACCTGGGCTACATCATTGATCAACATGGCGTACATGTGGATCCAGCCAAGATCCAAGTCATCTGCGACAGGTCAGCCCCAACCACACTCACTGAGCTTCAGAGCTTCTTGGGCCTTGCCAATTTCTACCGCAGGTTCATGCTGGGATTCTCCCATATTGCATGGGCCCTCAGCCAAATAAACAGGGGTGGTGGTAAGGCGAAATTTGCGTGGGGCCGGTCCCAACAACAAGCGTTCGATGATTTGAAGCAGTGCTTGTGCTAAGCCTCAATACTTTCACTACCAGACCTGCAACATCCCTTTGAGATCGAGACAGATGCTTCAGACTATGTTGTCGACGTCGTTCTCACTCAACAGGGCCACCCCGTGGCCTATCATAGTGAGACACTGTCAGATACTATCCGTAATTACGCTACTTACGACAAAGAAATGTACTCCATTGTGCAAGCCTATCACTAGTGGGGACATTACATTCTTGGGAAGGAGACAATCATCCACACTGATCATAAGCCACTGCAGTTCATGCAGACACGGGGAAAATTGTAGAATGACCGCCATCAAAAGTGGTCCACATACTTGCAACAATTCCACCTCAACATCAAGTATAAAACATCAAGCACCAATTGCGTCGTTGATTGCCTCAGCAGACCACCAGTTGCGGCACTCACCACGGTGCTAGACTCTTGCGGCCATGAGACCTCTTTATGGCCCCAGCTCTATGAGACAGACCCTGACTTCGCCACCACCTACCAAATGTTGGGTGCAAACGCAGTTGTCAATCATTTCCATCTTCAGGATGGGTTGTTGTGTCGTCTGGGCCATATATGTGTTCCATCAAGTGAGCGAGCGAAGCTGATCTGGGAATCCCACTACAGTTGGGTGGTAGGACACTTTGGTGTCGTAAAGACAATGGCGATGCTACAGAAACATTTCTACTCGCCGAAACTTCGACAGGAGGTCAGCAAGTATATCAGGTCCTGCACTGCCTGCGTTATTGCCAAACTGACCACTAAGAAACGGGGCATGTACACCCCTCTTCCTACCCTTGAGAGGCCATGGGAATCCATCTCAATGGACTACATGTCAGGCCTCCCATCCACCAAGCGGGTAAATGACTGTGTTTTTGTGGTTGTTGATCGCTTTTCTAAGATGGCGATTCTGGTTGCCTGCAAGAAGAGCATCACAGCAGAGGCCATTGCCAAGCTCTTCTTTGAATGAGTCTGGGTACATTTTGGAATCCCACAAACCATTGTCTCAGATCGGTATAGTCGATTTCTCAGCACATTCTGGTCGAGCCTATGGTCATTGTTGGACACCAAGCTCACCAAATCCACGACCTTCCACCCCCAGACAGATGGCCAAACCGAGGTTGTAAATCGAATGATTGTGCATATCCTTTGCATGTATAATTCAAAGCACCCACGCACATGGGATGAGAGCTTTCTCTATGTCCAACATAGCTACAACCGAGCCCTGCATAGCTCAACTAGCCACAGCCCCTTTCATGTGGGGTTGGGATTCCAGCCATTGGGTCCCATAGATGTTGCACTTCTTCTTGCGGCCAACTCGACCGACTCATCTCCTGCTCCAACTGAAGCTGACAAAGCCACCCGATTCATTGAGTAGATCCAGTGCATCCTCCAACAGGTTCAGGATATCCTGCAGAAGTCCAATGACAAATACAAACAACGCCATGATCAACATTGGGTGCCACATAATTTTCAGGTGGGCGATAAATTTTGGTTGCACTTGTAGAAAGAACGCCTTACAGGACCCCATCAGAAGCTTTGCCCACTCTGTTATGGGTCATACACTATCACCAAGGTTGTGGGGGATAATGATTTTGAGCTCAACATTCCTCCTTTCCTTGGCCTGCACCCAGTGTTCAACATGGACCTCCTTCGGCCTTATTTCCCACCATTATTGGTCACCTCAGATGTAGCAGAATAGCTGACACCAACAGAGCTCAACCCCGACTGCATACAATAGGCATCCATTGATCAGATTGTGGACACACATATCAAGGGAACTCGACAACAAAGGATCCATCTTTATCGAGTCGTCAAAGCAGGGCAGCTCCTGCACCAAGGCAAGTGGCTCACCCGGGGCCAAATTCAGCAGAAATTTCCTCATCTGATGGGGGAACTCAACGCAATGGAGACCATTGCTTCCTAAGGAGGGAGGATTGATCCAGGTGGATATCGGTGGCCACCCACCTTTTCCAGCTAACGCAAGACAACCTTCTAGAAATTTTGATAATTTACTATTTTTAGCAGTTTTTTCGGGTCCTGAACTTTCGGAGCCATTTTGAGGCCCTAAACGATGTTTTTTGGGGATATGTTGCAAAAAGCATTGTGCAACTGTTGTAGTCCTCGGATAGATCTTTCCAATGGGCTATCATACGCCTAAAACGAAGATTGTATGCAAAAGTTACGACCCCGGGAAGTTGATGTACTGACTTACCCAAACGGGGCCCACATGACTTTTGGCGCTTCATCTCCTAGGGTTAGGTTTTTGGATGTCTAGGGTTTTTTGGAATTCTTGTTTATTGTAAAAATGCCTTCAAAGCCTCATTGTAATCATCTTCTTGCGAATAAGCGCAGCCATCACATCTCTTCTCAGAGATAAGTTGTCACCATTCCAGCAAGCTTATTTCTGCTGCATTTTACAGTTTCCAGCTTATCTTTTTATTGAATAGAAAGCCAGTTTTACTGTATCTCTGT
>ML817393.1:128124-154251 GCA_009831015.1 Picea engelmannii | reverse complement strand
TTTTCCCACCTTCCAGCCCCTAATCCATTGCCTTCTTTGTGGAAGCTCAGTCCCCCTTCACTCATTCATCATGGTCGGTCTGCACCTAGCGGTGTTTACAAATTTTTATTAATTTGTTCTGCATGATTACATATACAACAACAGGCTCCTGGCCTTCAAAACTTAGGATCCCTGGCTTAATAAACACATAAGCCACCAGCTTATAAAAACTTGGCTCACCAACCTATAAAACATAATTACAATTCCTTTCTGAACATGATTTACAACAGGGCTCGGCCTTGGGGACACTACAAACTGCTTTGCTCTATACTTCTCTTTGCACAAGAATGGCTAAAGGTTGGGACAAGGGGAATGCTCAATTGGGTATAGTCTCTTTACTATGATTTTCCTCCTTTCAAATGGGACCCTTACCCCTTATTTTATAGGCTAGATGGATTTAGGTATTTGGTCAAATGACCGGTCATGCATGGCCGAAAGGTTTAGTTAACTTGCTCAAAGTTGTGTGTTTCGTCAACAATTTTCCTTTTTTTTGTGCTTTTGTAGGTAGACGCGGGCTATATTGGAGCATCTAGCGTGTACACACATGCAGTAATGGAGTAGGGCATGTAGGCCTTTATAGAGGGGGTTTTTAAGAAGAGTTGTTCAGTACTGTCTTGGCAAACAAGGCATATGGGATGGCCTGATGTCAGGTAAGTATGTCTGGTGAAAATTAGAGTTATAACACCCTCCAACAAAATTGAAGGTAGAAGTGTGTATAAATATTTCAAGTGACAGTAAGAAACATACGTCAGGAATGTGCAAATGACCGACTAATGTTGAAGGCTAGAGAAAAAATATAGATATACAGTTGATTCCCACAAGGTGGTTGAAAATAGTTTCAATATGTCATACAAGTGATGTGCCTTTTGGATTGTTCCATCACAACTAATTACGTACCTAATCCTTGTGTGATCTGGTTGAACCATATAACTTGACCTTTCAACATGTTGTAGTGCCATGTAGCTTGGGTTATTCTAGTGTGAATCCCCTACCAGATCCAGTACTTTGTATATGGGTAATAAATTCACCCATGAATGGAAATATTGGATATTTCCAAACATATCAATTTGTTCGATCCACCTTTGTGGTGAGAATGTGTCCTGTGTTGCTGAAATTTTTAATTATTCCCACTATTTAACTACTAGTCTACTTTTTACACTACCTTATGCCTATTATATGCTAACTCTTGTTTTAATAAATGTTGTTAAGTCATATTTAACCCTTAAAATCAATAATACACCTTCAACATGTTGTTGTTGAAAAGTAGCTTAAGAGGTTATCCTTGTAATGTGTATAAATTGGATGTGTTTGTGATCCATATGGATCTCGCTGGCCATCCACCTTTTCCACTGAATCACCATTTTGAGCCCGTGGTTTTGATAAACCATAGCATTCACCCTTTTGATGGGGGAATGGAATGTAATGTCATCTTCATTTGTTAATTACATACATCATGTAATGGTCTTATGTACATACCTACAACTTAGATTTAATGTATCAGATCCCATTAGAACTCCGCAGTTAAGCACGCTCGGGCTAGAGTAGCACTGGGATGGGTAACCGCCCTGGAAGTCCTAATATTTTACATGCCTATGGAATTTTATAAGCTTAGTCCAATTTATCCCACATGCATCATGAGAATTGTTCTCCTCTCACTCTCTCATATATAATTGAGGTGAAGGAGGCCCTTTAAGAATGCAATGGAGTGTGATATAAAGCTTCTTGTGAATGAAGGGTAGCCAACATCTCTTTCTTTTTAGAGATAAGCTACCCCATTTTTCCAGTTTGTGTTCTATAGTGTTTTTCTATCTTATTCAGTAATAAAAGTTGGGTTTCACTGTATTTATGTGTTCTCTTCTATATTTTTGTGTATTTCATTGTTATATCTCATTTATACTTTTTCCATCATGTTGTTCTCAAAATAATCCGGATCGGTTTGCTTCATCGATGTAGACAAGGTGAAAGGGTCCTAACTAGTGCATGTGTAAATTGTCGAGGTGTTTGAAAAACTTGATATCGTGTAACAATACTAGAGACCTTAGCTGCAAGATGTTTTGGTTGAGCCATTCTTTTTGTCTCTAGTTCTTGACTGTTTGACTTATTAATCTTTCCATGACATGATGTTCTTCCAAATCCATGAGTTCATCTAATCTCTACTGAAGTGATTGCACATCTGACATCTATGTGGTTATGGAAACACCGAGGCTTAGAATAATAAATTATATCGGCATGATAGCCTTCTTTCCATATACCAACCTAAAGGGGGTATGCTTCATTAGATATTTATAGGTTGTTCCATATTGCCATAGTACTATCAGAATATGCTAATCCAAGTCGTCACACTTACAAACTCTAGTTAAGGCATGTTCTAAAATATTATTTAATTTTTCAATCATACCATTAACTGGTGGATGATAGGGGCTTCTCCTCTAGTGATGGATCATGAACTCCTAGGTGAGCTCAGAGATAGTATTATTTGGGAAGTGTGCACCTTGATCGCTCATAAATACTTTCAAGCACCCAAACCTAGTAATCACATTCTCAAATATGAAACACATAGTTGTTTCTATAATACAATCCTTGATAGGCGATGGTTTGAATGATCTAGTCAAAGACTATGTGGCTCTAATGATGTACCGCAAAACCATTCATCACATGGGGGTACTGATAGGTCCCATGAATTTGATGGACTAGTTTTTAAATAACTTCAATGTCCTAATGGGAAACAAAGGAAATTCATCTATGCAGTAGGGTGTTTCGATGCAATGGGAGATGCCACTCTATTTACAATATTCCTTGGCATCCACAAATAGTGATGGCCACCATAAATCTTCTTGGAGGAACTTATGCATCGTGGATTTGTTGATTTTGTGACCCCATGAAATTCCCTCATGGCCTTCATACAAAATTGTCTCTCATTCATGCTCTAAGATGCACCTGCATAAAGTACCATCAACCACGAACTTATAGAATTATCTAGCAATTAATTGATAAACATCACTTTAGGTCACTAGTTGGAAGCACTAGGCCTACATATACTCATTTGATGCCTGTCCCAAGGTAAGAATTTAGTTCCCTCAACTAATTGATCGAAAAATTTCTCTTCTCAAAAAATTTGCACATCTATGAGTTCACATTCTAGGATCTGGCCTACTACCCCATATTCAATCCTTGACAAATGGTCTAATCCTACATTATATTTTTGTGGTTTGAAAACCACTTCAAAATCAAACTCTTGGAAGAGAGAAACATAATGACATATTCTTCCCCACCAACATTAGCTTCTTGACAAAATATTTGTGTGTTGAATGGTCAGTAAATAATTTGAATGTCGTCTCAAGAAAATAGTGATGAAATCTTTGCAAGGCATACACCATACCTAGGCCTTCGTGCTTGGTGATTTTAAAATTCCTCTCAAAATACAAAATATCGCAATTGGAAAATTTAATGAGATGATCAATATTCCCCTTTCTTGACTATGCAAAGACTACTTGTATGTCTCCTCTTACCAACAATTTGTTTTTATAAATTACATTAATTAACATATATTTATACAATTGTACTTAGCATTTTTCTTGCATAAACTCGAAGTAATTAATTATCGCATACTTATTTTATATTCCTATCTAATGATCATGTTTTTGAAAGGAAATACCAAGAATCAACTCCATTGTAATACCAATCAACAACATTCCATGATTCTTCTCTTATTCAAAGATATCGTGACTTACATTATTAATTTTTGTGTTATGCTTTTGTTCATATAGTCTCACTATATTACTATCCATATAAATAATTATGGTTTCATAGTGCATCTTATAGTTCCAAGGCTTGAAGAAGACTTCGGTCATAGGTAAACTTACATTATAACTTATTTAAATTCTCTATACACCATGGTTTGTGAACACTATAAATATTTTACCATGAATTGAAAAATCATATAGTAGTTTTTAATTAATTAAACCATCCCAAAACAAAGTTTAATAACTACAGTGGAAATGGTTCTTAACTCGATATCTGACTGGTATCTTAATTTTTTTTGGTGAATATAAATAATTGGTTATTATTCCGACCTGGTGATTGTGACACCCAACTCACATATATACTCATATTTTTATTTTTGCTTTTTCTTTACACGAAACAAGTATTCCTATGCGTGATTTCAGTGATGGTTTGAGGGTTTCTTTTGGATATAAATGATTTATAAGTAATCCATTACTATTACCTTATACCATGATCACATATTCGTCGGTTTGTTAAACAAGCTTGAAATCTTCTTGCATTCGTGATAGGTTTTTATTTATTTCATGATCATGATAGAGATGGTGGAGAACAACTTCCATGATGCATAGAAAAGTTTTATTCTATTTATAAAAATATTGTAAATTTAAGTTTTGTATTTAATTTAAAGGTATCGATTCTTCGATAAAATATTTGAATGAATAGCTTTGATATTTAATTTGTGGTTTGAAGAAACCTAAAATAAAGAGCATCATTTAATTTACTTACTGATATATATAATATTCCATATATATTCTTTTATATTCTAAGCAAACTTTATTTTATTTTTAAAACAACCCGCATTTAGAGAAGAGTAATACATATAGTCAAAGATCTGCAATATACTTACTATATATACATTGAATTCTTTTTTCCTCTAGCCTCGCACTATGAATTTTTTCAACTTCTTCTTTTGAACATTTAAACCTATTTGAATAGAATATAAGAAAAGAAACTTGGTATTACTTTTTATTTCTTATTGCAATATTTAAAAATAGACTTTATACGGAGACAATAGTCATCAAATTTTTTATGTGTTTCTTTTTTTCTCACTACAATATTTATACAAATATTACTCTTTTCAAAACAAGAATCATGCTATTGGCATTTAATGTTTCTTATTATTAACTATTTAATGATAAAAGAACATAGTATTTTAGTAGACAAAATGATTCAGGTGGATATCGATGTCCACCCACCTTCTCCAACTGACTCAAAACAGTTTTCTAGTGATTTTGGCAATTTACTATTTTTAGCAGGTTTTAACTTCCGGGGACATTTTGAGGGCCTAAATGAAGGTTTTTCGAGATCGAGGTTCTCAATGATAGCCGAAGGCATGATTGAGCCCAAAAAATGAATAACCTCGACGATACCTTACCAATGAGCTATCACACGCCTAAAACGGAGATCGTATGCAAAAGTTACAACCCTGGGAAGTTGATGTACTCACTTACCCAAACGGGGCCCACATGACTTTTGGCGCTTCATCTCCTAGGGTTAGGTTTTTGGATGTCTAGGAATTTTGGCATTCCTGTTTATTGTAAAAAGGCCTCTAGAGCCTCATTGTAATCATCTTCTTGCGAATGCGAGTAGCCATCACATCTCTTCTCAGAGATAAGCTATCACCATTCTAGCGAGTCTTCCACTCTATATTTTTACAGTCTTTGTACATTTCTTTCATTAATAGAAATCGTGTACTACTGTATATTTTTGTTTATGGTTGCATCTCCGATACATTTATGTTATATTATTGAATATCTGTGATATCTCTATGCATTTCTTTATTATATCTCCGATCTCATTTCGTGCCGAAAATAATCCGAATCAGTGGTATCAGAGTAGGCTTCTCTTGATCGTTTTTTTTTCAGTGCATGTCCCCGACGAGGTCCGAGTATAGCAAGTTGGGTCTCGAGCTTGTCTCTCTTGAAGACAATCACTCTCTCACACCCAAGAAACCCTCAATTGTGAAAGAAAAGAAAAACGACGGAGCAGACGATCCTATCAATCTGTTTCTTGAGCAAGCTCTCACACGACAGAGGGACGAAATGATGGAGAATTTTGCCCACATCCTTCAATGCTTGACGATAGCATCAGGCGCATCTTCATCAAGTGGCCACTTTGGAGGCACCTCGCCTTTCAAGGTACAAGTTAATTTTGATATTCCTGTATTTGAAGGACAGATAGATGCAGAAGCCCTAGAAAAAAGGTTAACTCTGCTGAAAGGTTATTTCTCTGTTCACAATTTTTCCGACAAAGAAAAGATCACCTTTGCACTCCTTAAAGCTCTCCCTCATTTCAAACATTGGTGGGAAGCTTACTGGGAGCAAAGTTCCACAGAGGAGTCTGGAATATATGGGGCTGATCCCACTTGGGATTTTTTTGTGGATGTGGTAAAAGAACAGTATTACCCTGTTGGAAACTATGAGGACTAGTACATGAGATGGACCACACTCCGGCAAGAGAGGGGCCAAGCAGTTCCAGATTTCACCAATACCTTCCATACCTTGCGCACCAAGCTGGGTATCAAAGACTCCGAGCGACATTTGGTTCTGAAATACCGTGGGGCTCTACACAGATACATCCAAATTGAAATGGATTTTCTGGACATCCCATCACTCAGTGCTACTTATCGATATGTTGTTAAAATTGAGTAGAAATTTAAGCACCAGAACAAATAGGAATTCGGGTTTGCAAATCCGCGACAACCAAAGTATGAAAAAGACGGCCCTAACAAGCAGTCTCCCGAAAACCAATCCAAGACACAAGAAAAGAAGGGTCACGAGAAGACAAAGAAGGACACCGGAAAATGGTGCGAGTTCCAAAAAATCCCTTGGCACAACACTGATGAATGTCGCTCAAAACAATCATTGGTGGTTGAGATCAAAGACAAAGAGCCAAACCCTGATTCAGAATCTGATTCTGAAAAATAATGGTAAAGGACAGATCATTGACGTAGGCCCCACTACTATTGTTGCGACCGCAACAATTCAACCAGAAGAACCAACAGATCTGGAAGAGGGGGAGTGCATTTTTCATTCACAGATGTGGGTGAAGGGGACCCCGCTGCATTTTATTGTTGATAGCGGAAGCCAAAATAACCTCATCTCAGCAAAGGTCATCAAACAGTTGGGATTGTCGACAACACCACACCCACATCCATACAACATCGGTGGCTTCGGCAAGGACGAGATATCCATGTCAAACAACAATGTTGATTGTCATATGACATCCAACCCTTCAAGGATGAAGTATTATGTGATGTTTCCCCACTAGATGTCTGTGATGTTCTCTTGGGCCAACCATATATGTGGACATGCCATGTTGTTTATGAGTCTCGACCCCATAGTGTCATTGTTACTTTGGGGGGTCATCTCTACAGAATACTAGAGGTAGTTTCGACTACTGTTCCACCTAAAAAGTGTTGCAAGGTAATATCTCATACTGCAAAATTCAGCTTCTTCACAATCTGTCTGAAAGGGGAACATAAGGACATTGCAACCACTACAGTTTCGCCCCTTGCAGCTTCTATCCAACAGAAGCAGGTCAACAAGGTTGCAGCAAAGCACAAAAATTCCTTATGCACACCTTCATCTCATGTAGCTCGACTTTTTGAATAGCTTCAACTTCAACAGGTTCATGATAGACTTCCACAAACTAAGCAGTGCAACGTCTCCAACAATACAAGTAGCTCACCCAGATGCAGATCTAGCAAATGCTTTTCCCTCTCCCCCGGGAAATCAATGCAATGGAGACCATTTCTTCCTAAGGAGGGGGGATTGATCCAGGTGGATATCGGTGGCCACCCACCTTCTCTGACTGGCTCAAAACAGTTTTCTGGCAATTTTGGCAATTTACTATTTTTAGCAGGCTTTAACTTCCGGGGCCATTTTGAGGGCCTAAATGAAGGTTTTTCGAGATTGAGGTTCTCAATGAAACTCAAAGGCATGATTGAGCCCCAAAAATGAATCTCCTCGACGATACCTTACCAATGAGCTATCACACGCCTAAAACAGAGATCGTATGCAAAAGTTACGACCCTGGGAAGTTGATGTACTCACTTACCCAAACAGGGCCCACATGACTTTTGGCGCTTCATCTCCTAGGGTTAGGTTTTTGGATGTCTAGGACTTTTGGCATTCATGTTTATTGTAAAAAGGCTTCTAGATCCTCATTATAATCATCTTCTTGCGAATGCGAGTAGCCATCACATCTCTTCTCAGAGATAAGTTGCCACCATTCTAGCAAGTCTTCCACTCTGTATTTTTACAGTCTTTGTACATTTCTTTCATTAATAGAAATCGTGTATTACTGTATATATGTGTTTATGGTTGCATCTCCAATACATTTATGTTATATTATTGAATATATGCAATATCTCTGTGCATTTCTTTATTATATCTCCGATCTCATTTCGTGCCGAAAATAATCTGGATCACAAAATAGATACTATAACATTTTAAACAAATTTAAGAAACATATATGGGTTTGCTTCAAAAATTAGAAAGAAACTCAGTAGAGAACTAGTTTCTCCCAACCATATATACGAACAACCAATGTTTCTTGTTCTTGTCACCCCTGAGCCTAAATCATTATTGCATAGGGACTAAAAATGTATAACCTTTTCCATATTTCTCAGAGTTTAGTTATTTTCAGAAATCTCAAATTCTTACCAAAAGTACTCAGTAGGATCCTACCTCATACCATACTTGTATATAATATCTTACCTAGGTATTTTCAGGTTGGCCTCATCCCTAACCCTAGGGAATCTTCTTGGCCTAACTTTGTGATAGCTTGTTCCCGAACATTCGACACCTTTGAGAGTATGGTTCCACTTGTCCCATGGAAAACAATTACGGTGGTGGTTTTTATCCTTTTCACTTACCCACAGAATACAAATTTAGTCTTTGTAACTAGATTCTCTAATCAATTTGTTTCTTGTTAATAAAATAAATTAAAAATATACTTTACAAAAAATGTCCATCATCAATGTTTATGATTATATAATTCCACATTATTCTTTTCCAATACTTTCACGACATAAACTAGCAAGAAATTAAATATTGTTTTTTTGTAAATTGAGGGACATTACATCCTCTTCCCATTGAATTGAACACCATATTCATTGTTCCAATCTAACCATATAAGCTCTAGAATAGACATGGATATGCATATATCATGGATTCCTCCATATCCCATGTATTCTGCTCGGGACTAAAGTGCATCCATTGCACTTTAACTTGATTCATGACTTGGTTTCGAAACATAATTTCCTTCTCGTCGAGAATATGTAGTGGTTCCACATGAAAATCACCTTTGAGTTCTACCTGAATCACATTCCAATTTACAACATGATTTAATATATCATATACATACTTCTTTAATAATGAAACATGAAATACATTTTGAACTTTTAAAGTCGATAGAAGTGCAAGATGATACGCCATAGGCCCCAGTCTGGTGAGCACTTGAAATGGCCTGCAATATCTGGGTGCTAACTTGGTACTTTTTCCCAATTGTAATGCAATGTTCTTGGTTCTGAATTTAAGATAAACATAATCTCTAATGTTAAATTTTTCATGTGTTCTTTTCAAATTTAAAAATCTCTTCAATCTGTCCAATGAATTTTTCAAGTTTTGTTTTTTCTACAATTGTTTCCATTTCTTCTAACATGTCCATCCCAAGATAAAGCTATCAACAAATTTGTCCCAGCTAAGGGCTGTTCGTAATTTTTTGTCATACATTACTTCAAAGGGAATGATGTTTAAGGAGGTCTGATAACTTTTATTATATGAAAACTCAACCAAATGAAGATACTCTTCCCAATTTGTGGGATAAACCATCACATGAATTCACAACATGTCCTATAAAGGTCACTTAGTCTTTTTAGTTTGACTATTAAATTTGAGGATGGTATGCAATACTAAAATTCATTTGAATATCAAAACCACTGAATAAATCCTTCTAGAAATTCAAAGTTAATTTAATGTCCCTATCTGAAATTATAGTCTTTGGTATACCATGCATCCTCAAGATTTCTTTCATAAAAAAATTCATAATGTTTATAGCTTTATGAGTTTATTTCACTGGAATAAAGTGTGCATATTTAGTAAGTTTTTTCACTACGACCATAATAGAATCATTTTGTTTCTTAGTTTTAGAAAGCCTTTTAATAAATTCCATGTTGATTACTTCTCTTTTCCACTCAGGAATGGGTATTGGCTGCAATAATCTAGTTGGGTGATGGTGCTCATATTTAACTTGCTTGTATTGAAGACACCTAGCAAGATATTAAACCACTTTTTCTTTCATTTCGGGACAGAAATATTATTTTTTCAATGTTGTTATGGTCTTGTGGTATCCTAGGTGACCTGAGTAAGGTTTCTTATGTACCTCGGCCAATATTAAATTTTTTAAATCTGTACTATTTGGAATATAAATTCTTCTCTTATACAACAACAATCCATCTTGATTATATTTAAATTTTGACTCTTCTTGGCTTGTGTCATTATTCTATAAATTTTCCCGTAAATCCTTATAAACTTCATCATTTTATGTTGTTGATTTTATATTTTGTTTTAGATTAGTTTGCATATTACTGTTGTAGACCACATTTTATTTTATGCTAAGTTCATCTGCTATTTTTGTTTTCTTTCCCTTAATATGTTTTATCTCGAAATCATACTCACTTAGGAAATCTAGACATCTTTCTTGTATTTCATTCAAATTATGTTGAGAGAAAAAGTATTTCAGACTGCTATTATCTATTTTCAACAAGAGTATCCTACCCAAGAAGTATTTTCATCACATATTTAAAGCATGCACAATGGTATTTAGTTCTATATCATGTGTTGCATAATTATTTTAATGAGATTTCAGTTTTCGTGGTTCATAAACAATTGCATGATTATCCTATAAAAACACTCCTCCTAACCCTTCTTTTGAGGCATCAGTGCAAACCAGAAAATATTTATGTGGATATGTTATCTTCAGGTTGTGTATTTTATATGAGAAGTTAGATGTTGCTAATATACCCATTTGATCATAAATTCTCTTATATAGTTTACACAAGTTATATTAATGAAACATGTAACCTCCATATTGGATTACAAAACACTCTGCTAGGGTTTTGATGTTGGTTACGTTCAGGGTTTTTTTATCCTCTCATCATCCACCACTATAGTCGTTGCATATTATAGACCTACACTCTATTGTTTTTCACCGCAATGTGGAAATAAACATACCACCCATATCTCTTAGCTCATGACATCCTTTTGAGCCGCCACCCTACCTATGAGATCGAATTCTCCAACAAGAGATGCAAATCGAAAGATAATACTAAATCCTCCCATCCAAAGGTGACTCATGTTTGACAACTAGGGAAATGTATTCCTCAAGCTATTTTGAAACCAAGGTATGTGGTAAAGTTGACTAGTGTAGGGGAAAATACACAATTTATGAAATATCATGCTCTAATCGGAAAAATTTTAGGACTATGGACTTTAGAATGAGACTTGATCAAATGGATCAATACCTGATGGAATACCAAAGGGAATTATGAGTTCCAATTATGATTACACGGTTTCTTTACGACTATATTTTATAATATTGAATAAAAATATTGAATCTTTGAAAATGGACCCTACTTTTTTAATTATGCTCACATTTACCTCATATTTTGGACAAATCTGTTTAGCCAAGAAAAATAAGACTTCTCATATGATCTAGTATGGATCATACTCTATTCACTACCTAAAGAGTTTTATCTTGGGGAAATCCTCACAAACATTGGAAATACCCTGGGTGTTTATGTCAAATCCTCTGAGGCAATGTGTCGTAGGAGATACACTTCTTATCCCCAAATATGTGTCTACATGAACATAGCTAATCCTTTACCTGGTTCACTCACCCTAGAGTACCAAGATGAAGAATGAATTGAAACCATTGACTATGAATGTATCCCCTTCAGATGTCGAAAGTGTCATGAACATGGCCACTTATTTAGGGATTTCCCCCAAAAAGATACACATGGAAATAATGAAGGATTCAATGAAAATCCCAAAGACATTTTTACGCAAGTCCAAGGTAGTATAAGTAACCCTAAAAACTAATCACCTTAGGATCAAATCAAAATTCATCCACAAGAAACTCTTATGAAGTCCTAAGTCATCTCTCGGACACGTAAGTATTGGAAGATCCTGATCACTATCCAGGTAAGAGAAGTAACAAAGGTAAAACCAAATAAATCATAGATCTTGTATTGGATAAAATCACCTCACCCAAAATAAAGGTTCCCTATGAGGAATATCAACTCACAAAGGATGAAAACGACCTAGCAATGTAGAAATAGATCTGAAAAAGCTTGATGAGGCATATCATAAACAAGATCTGCAATCCCTCTCCCTGGAGAAACTTCATAAGGTACATAGAGTCTTTTTAAATTCTACTACAGGTGAAACATCTAGTCTGGCGATAGTCTCAACATTCATTCTATTCTGTAAAAGGACAATTCTAAAATTCCAAAAGAAGGGAAATGACGCGAAATAAAATACACACAACAAATCATCCAGGAGATTGGCAGTATTATAATCAATTTGGGACAGGTTCAAAATCTTACAGAGGGATTATTTAACTCCCACCCTCCTAATTCTCCATGAATATTATATCATGGAATGTTAGAGGCCTAAATGGAAGAACCAAGAGAAGAGTTCTTAGAAAAAATGTCATTTGAGAAAATACAAATATTCTACTTTTATAAGAAATAAAAAGTGTAGGTGCCAATTCATAAACCACCCCTTTGGGATGTTAGCGTTAAATCAAGTATATATTCAATGATTCTAGAGGAGCAACATGTTGAATGGCAATTTTATGGAATCCTGCAACAATAATAATGGACAATTTCTATTCCAATCGATGAATAATCATGACACATTATTGAGCAATAAGATCAAGTAAATAAGGGGTTATAAAACATATCTATGGTCTCACATCTCCTTAGGAGAAAGTCATGTTCTTAACTAACCTCTCTAATATGGGTGCCAAAGTAGGTCACGGGAGGTGGATCAAAGGGGGATATGTTAACACCATCTTATCATTAGTGGAAAAGAGAGACAAATAAGAAGACTGGATAAAGATATCGAGGGACTGCAAAAAATAGTTTATGACCTTTGCTTGATTGAGTTAAAACCTTACAATGACATTTTCACTTGGTGAAATGAATAATTAGGTTCCCATCAAGTGGCATGTCATCTATATATATTCCTAATATCTAGACCTTTGATTTTATAAGTTATTCTTATGGAATCAAGTACTCTCCCTCACTCTGGTTCAGATCATTACCGATCCAACTCTTTCTTGACATAGTAAGATCTCCTCAGTGAAGATCGTTTAGGTTTGAAATATTATGTCTCTCTAACCTATAATTTTAGGAAAATGATCCTATCTGGTGGGAAAATGCGGTAGTTTCACATGGCGCCCTGATGTATAAATTCCAATAGAGGTAAAAAAAAAACTTTAAACAATGCCTTCGAGGCTAGAAAAAACAAATCTTCAACAACAACTTTCAAGCTCAACAATCTCTTGAATAATGCATGGAAGAAATTCAAATATAACTTATAATCCAGGGAAGCAATGATTCTCTTATTGTATATGAGAAACATCTGAAGCAATAGTTTGAGGAAATAAATCAGTAGGAATAAATTCTTTAGAGAGAGAAATCCATGATACAATGGTTAAAATAGGGTGAAAATAATACCAAATTATTTCATCAATCCATACAAAGAAGATATGTCAATCACATCACATGACTAGAAAAAAATCAAGGCCAATAGCTATTGGATCACGATAGCATTGAAAATGAACTTGTCAAACTACTACCATGAATTACTAATTGAACCCTTCCCAGATTGTGCATAGGATATTGATAACATCACTCAACATATTCTATCTCTAATTACCCACAAAAAAAGGAAAGTTATACTTAGACCGATCACTATTGAATAATTTGATTAAATAATTAAAGATATTCCAATTGGGAAATCATTGGGTCCTAATGGTTTGATGACTGACTTCTTCCATCATTGTTGGAAAATGGTCCATGAAGAAGTATGGAAATTCGTGTAACATTCTCACATTTTGGGTGTCATCCTAAAGGAATTCAATGAAAATTTCCTCACTTTGATTCTGAAGGAGGAGAGGGTCTCCCATCCCAAGAAGTTCTATTTGATCACTCTATACAATCTCATATACAAGATAATAACCAAGGTAATCGGTCTCTGACTCAAACCTCTTCTTCCTTTTATTATTTCAAAAGAGCAATCTCATTATGTAAAGGGACATCAAATCATGGATAATGTGAATCTATCTCATGAGGTCATTCACTCCTTGAAATCCACCTAGAATCCATGAATGATCCTCAAGATAGATCTCTCAAAGGCCTTTGAAAAAATTAGTTGGCAGTATATGAGGTCCCTCCTTTTAGCTTTCAATTTTTTCAATGAGTGGGTCAACTAGATTCTCAATCTAGCTTCTACTTATTTCTTCTCCATTTTGGTTAATGGCACCTCTTATAAGACATTTTCCCCTTCTAAAGGTATCCTTCAAGTAGATATCCTCTTCCACTTTCTATTTATTATCATGGGTTAAGGCCTTAACCATTATATCAAGGAATCCATATTAGATGGCTCTCTCCAAGGCCTTCCCCTGCATTACATTCAACCAACAGTCTCCCATAGCCATTTTGTTGATAACATCATCATGATGGGATCCCTCACTTCCAAGGAGGCTCTAAATATTAGTCACATTATCAATGAATTCAATGAGGCTTCATGTACCTCCATAAATGATGAAAAGTCCCAAATTCTCTTATTCAATACTCTTCCAACCATCCAAATTCACATTTCTAACATCCTTGGTTTCCCCAAGAGTTCCCTTCCATCCAAATAATTTGGTATACCTTTGATTGATAATTCATATCATAAAAGTTGTTTTGAATCACTCATTCAATCCTTAATCAACCACTTAGCCTCTTATATCTTCAGATCCCTTAACCTGGTTGGTCGTTTGATTCTCCTCAATTTTCTCCTCTGAGAAATTCCTATCTATCTCTTTTCCATAGCTGCCCTGAAGTCTATACTAAACACTATCCATGGAATTCAACACAAATTCCTTTGGAAGGGTACCAAAGAAGGTGAAAAATGGGCCTTGGTCAACTGTGACAAGATTTTCAAACCAAATCTCTCGGGTGGCCTTGGGCTATGGGATCCTTGTCTATTAAACAAAGTGACGGGGCCAAAGTTCTAGTGGAAATGGTTGAAACACCCATAAGATATTTGGGCTGATTTATGGAGAAAGAAATACAACCTTCATGTTGAAGAGCCAGATGGTGTGCCACCTATCCCTGAAATACATCGCAACGCTTGGAATTTTACATCCCTTCCACACGTTCGTCTCCCTCCCAAGAAGATGTATTTATACAACATATTCATCTATGCTCTGGTTCTCATGTGTTTCATTAATTCATAGTTCATTTCAATGGTTGGCATGATCAATTATGGTACAGATATGGAAACTACCATTTATGGTAGTGGAATGGCTCTTTAATGAACCTCAAATCTCATCATCTCTCATTTAACTCCTTCCTGACTCAATTCCATTCTCATTTTTGTTCCCACTGGTAAAATTGTCTCCACCTCCATCCATTTATTCTCCTATGTCTTCATTTCTATGCTTGTTTCTAGTCCTTTCCGGCCCCCACTCTGGTTCTTTTTTCCTTCCCTTAGAGAAATGCTTTGTTAAAGAGGCCAAAAAAATAGAGTTTTTAGGTATTACAATGGTTATGAAGGACATCACTCTTCACCTATCCCTTCATCCAATATTTAATATTCTTATCCACTTTCCTCTTCCCCTACGATGAGCCAACACGAGGAGGATATTTGGGATTATGCCACAATTGTGCAAGAGGAAAGTCCTTCTAATCACATACAAGAAAATTTAAATTCCCCATCCTCTCCCAAAGTAAGAAGGTCGCCCACTGCTACCTCTCTTGCTCTAAATTGCAAAAATTCCACAACAAGCAGCTCAGAAGTTCCAATGCACACCTCCAACAAGGTGACCGGGTATAATTCTCCACTACAATTCTCAAAAGACCAACTCCATTTGATCATTGAACTTTGCAAGGACATTGCAGAACAAAATTTCCACTAGGGGTTGATGGATCACAGGCTCGTTGACCTCCTTGACTCTTTATCTATACAAATATATTTTCAATCTTGTCTTGTATGTCACCATAAATGTTTATGTGCTTGAATAGGTAACATTCATCCTGATAGTGATGGTGGTAGTGGTCAGTTAGGTGTTTTTCTCCCATAGTTTTTATTTACAACTCAAATTTAGTCTCAATATTTAATAGTCATGTTTTGAATCCAAACTAGTTATGTATCCAATCTGTAAACTTCCGACATTTTCTTTTGGCCCTCCAGGGTAGACTATTATTGCTATAAAATACCTAGTGTTGGATCTGGTTTCCATTTTTGGAATACCAAGCACCAGGTCATATGATATGTAATTTTCACTCTATTTCCTTAAGGTAATATAAACACTAACTTACAAAAATAAAAGTTATATTTATAAAAAAAAAATAGGGAACCAAATAAGCGGTGTCCATGGAAATTCATAAAGGAATGTTTGAGAAAAACTTTCCATAAATATTTCTCATGTAAACATATAATATTTCAACACAATGTTTATATACACATGTTGGATCACTTGCACACATTCTTCCTAACACTAGCGGGTTGATGAGCTAGGGTTCAGTTAGACTTGAATAACAAAACCCCAAGCTTTCGACATATCGATCTTCAATATAGGACTAAAGAAGGTCTCACCTGATATGAAATGAGAATCATAGAGACCATATTGTCTTGTGTTGGATATGAAGGGATAAAGAATATCAGGAAGTCTCTTCATATAACATTCACACATTCCATCCAGAAATCCAATATAAAACCATGTCAATATCTAAAAATATAACTTGGCCTAGCTACTCATTGACCTATGAGAAGTGGGCCTTGAGTGAAGTATCCATCTGCTAAAACCACCATCATCCTCCCGACTCCTGCTAGATGTATATGATGGAAGATGCAGACAACGATATCCAGTAGAGAGCGAAACCCACAAAATTGGGCTATTGGCTTCAACAAAGGTGATCATCCATGGTGACATGCTCACCAAATCTTGTCTCAAAGAGATGAAATATTGTTGCATCTTTGATGCACAGTTCAAGGAACTATGTGGAGGTTATCTGTGTGTTTCTAGTGAATAAGAGGTTAGGTCCCCTTCCCAACAATTGTATTTCAATCCTCAACCATTGAGAGCAATGAACCATTGGATCCTGAGTCTCCTTCCTTGATGGACATTTATAAGCAACTGATCTTCTACTAGAAATTTCCAAGAGTAAGAAACTTTGCTAGTAAACTAGAATTCAAGTTGAAACTGGAACTGTTAGTGAAAGCATAGTTCACACTAGTCACTATCCAATTGATGGCGGTGATAACTATTGAGGCATGGAGGATCCCTCCAACAAAATTGAAGGTATAAGTGTGTATAAATAGTTCAGGTGACAAGAAGAAACATACTTCAGGAATGTGCAAATGATCGACTAATGTTGAAGGCTAGAGAAACAATACAAATCTATGGTTGATTCCCACAAGCCGGTTGAAAATAGTTTCGATATGTCATACCATTGATGTTCCTTTTGGAATGTGGATTCTCAACTAATTACATACCTGATCCTTATGTGATATAGTTGATTCATATCAATTGACCTTTCAGTGTGGTGTATTGCCATGTAGCTTGGGTCATTCTAGTGTGAGTCCCCTATGAGAGCCAGTACATTGTATATGGTTAATAACTTCACCCATGAATGGAAACATTGAATATTTCTAAACATGCCAATCGGTTTGATCAACCTATGTGGTCAGAATATGTCCTGTGCTGCGGAAAGGTTTAATTATGCCCATTATTTACCTACCATTCTACTTTGTACACTACCGGGTAAAATCATGAAGGTGGGTAACACTTTTGTGAGAATCAAGTGTCCAAAATTCCTAGTGAACTTTTTTCGACTGAACTTTAGATGTCCGATCAAATGGTACCGTGATGATGGCTTTGACTATTGCATACCATATTATTTGTACGTATTTTTTTCATCTGGTAACATCTTTTCGGCTGAAAGATGTTTCACCTGAAAGAATCTGGACGGATTTTTTTTCATTCGGTAGCATCATTTCAGCCGAAATATATTTCAACTGAAAGGATCTTTCGGCCAAAAATGGTTTTCTTTTGAAAAAACCTTTCAGCCGAAAACAATTTTATATATCCCCCACACATCGGTCATTTGACACTTTTTGAACTACTGAGATTATGGTGGTGAGAGTCATTTATCATTTTTGTTTGTTGATATTGGTTGGGAGTTGTTGTTGGTGTTGGTTGTTGCTGGCAGTGGTTTTTTTTGTCCATGGTTGTTGTTGGTGGTGGTTGTTGCTGGCGGTGGTTGTTGTTGGCATTGGTTTTTGTTGGCGTTGGTTGATGTTTGTTGATGTTGGCATTGGTTGTTGTTGGTTGATTTTTCTTTCTATTGTTGGTTGTTGTTTCTTGTTGATTTTGGTTACTGTTACTTCAGGTTCAAGGTAAATCTAAACCTTTTCTTAAATTAATTTATATATTTTATGTTTTAGGAGGTGGAAAAGGCTTAATTCAACCCTGTCCATGTACAAGTTTGAATTTGGGCCTACTCCTATACATGGATAGGGTCGAATTGGCCCTGTCCATGTAAAGGGATAGGCTCATAAGAAATATTTATTATTTAGATCATTTTAAAATATAAAAACCATGTTATATATTAATTTTTCACATTATTTAGGTGTCATTCTCTTTAATTTAGTGTAAAAAAGAATGAAGTTGTTTACCTGTCATTCTTTTTCATTTAATATTCAAATCATTTTACAATATAAAACTTATTATGAGGGTTAAAAAAATCAATATGAAACTCGTGATGTTTAATAAGTTTCCACACTATTTATTTAGCTATAGTTTTATTTTTTAATATGAAAATGAGCGGAGTTATTTAGTTGTCATTATCTCTTATTTTTTATTAAAAATAATTTTACAACACAAACTCATAATGTTTAAATGATTTTTTCAATATAAAAATCATGATGTTTAATAAGTTTTTAGGCCAAAATTCAGCGTTGTCCATGTACAGGGACATGCCCGAATTCAAGCCTATCCCTGTATAAGGACATGGCCGAATTCGGGCATGTCCCTGTACATGGAAAGGGCCTAGTCACATGTTAGATTACACAGCTTGCAACAGGTTAACTATTGACTAGTAATCCCATTGATTCACTCTATTCATTACTATAAGGATATGTACAATGTAGTACGAGAAAACATATAAGAAATACATGTAATTAACATGTGCTTGTTTCCAACTTAGTATTGATATCAATATTGACTTATTATGTGTACTCATATAACTCAATCATGCTAATCACTACTACTAATTTAGTCTTTTTAATTAAGTGTAATAGAGTAAGTAACACCTTCTTGGTTAATATGTATAATCTTGTGATCCTAATCAACCTTATTACTTATACAAGTAAGAGTCATTGTGATTAACACAAGGGTGATTGGTTATTTTTGGTTGCTACTGCTTCAGGTTGAAGGTAAATCTAAACCGTTGATTTTAAATTAATTTAGTTTTAAAATTAATGGAAAATGAAATTTGAGTCCAATCCACTTAGTCCCATTTCTCCTTGAAGAATCTATGTAAAAATGAGTTCTATTTAGGGCCATATAAAATAGAGGGTAACCCATTGGATATTAATGTCTTCTTCTTTTATTTTGTTTCTTGGTTAAGTACCAGGATGAGATAGTGTGTGACCCTCTTCTCTCCTAGGATGGTCCATGAGACCTAGGAGCAGTTAAGAAGAAGGGCATGGTCACATCATTGATCTTCCTCGTATGTTGGGATGATAAAATCTTATAATTAATATAATGAGACTCATGTGGAAATTATTCCATTAAATAAGAACATACCTTTTTGACTTTGTCTTGAAACCCCCCTTGCTTGATTTACATCCCCCTTAATTGTTGTGTGGGTTTTTTCTTTGGTTCTTTACTCCTTCCTAGAGAAATCTAACCACCTTGACTTTGGATCCCCTCTCCTTGACTTGTCTTTTTCTTGTGGAATTTTATGATTTAACAATTAATACTTTATGTTATAAAATATTATTTGTTTTAATTATTTAATTATTAGGGTTTAAACCTAACCCTAAATTTAGGAGTAATATGCTATCCCTAACCTACTTACCACAAATATAAAAGAGACCTATCCTCATTCTTTACACACACACACTCTTCTAAGCTGAGTTTTGATCTGAGGTTGTTTGTGAATGATTGTTGAGTGGTTTTTGCCCCTCTAGGACAGGTATTCTTGGTGTATTAAGCCATCATGGGCTTACTTCTCCAACCTCTTGTTGTTGTTGACCCCTAAGGGTCTTTTCCAGCCTACTGTGTGTCTCTTCTGGGTTGTTGTTTGGGGTTTTTGGTTCTCCTTGCTGGTGTCATCCTCCTCTTCTCCTTTGTATTGCCTCCCTTCCCATCTCCTTGTTGATTCCAGCCTATGTATGTTGTCATTGTCCTCTTCTATTTTTGGCTCCACCTATGTATGTTGCCTTACCTTGCAACTCTTAGTACCCTAAACAGGGTTTGATAGGGAAACCTTAGAACTATTAATACTTATGTCTATTGTTGTAGCAGTTCTGTATTTTTTGGACAGAATTTATTAAGGTTGTTAGTGGCCTCTCTTTCATCCACTATATTGTAAAGTGGTGTCCCTTTTCATCCCTTTTACCTGATGATTGGCATGTTTGTTAGTATTTTGATATTTTACCCTAAAAGTTCTTCTTGCTAATTTTTTCTAAGGGTCATGATGAGATCTTCCTTGAGGGTTTGATCCATGATCCATTAAATCTTTTTCTGATCATACATCTAAGAGGATAACAACAACATATCAGGTAATATTGTTTATTGTTTTATCTAAGTAAATATTATGTCAATTAATTTTTTTATGCTACTAGATTATGGATCAGAAGTTTTAATGTCTTGTTGATTGTAACATACAAGTAGCTAATGTTTATAAATTAAAATATATATTTATGTCTTAGCTAGCTATATTTTTTTCCCTTAAATTTTAACATGTTACACTGATTATCTTATAAATTACCTTCTACAATTTACACATAGATATAGATTATCTTCTACATATTACATTTTTTTTTATATTTAAATATTTTCATGTTCATTATATATAACATTATAGTAAAAAATATATTTGTTAGTTTTTTCAATATATGTATTTGATTCTTTGAAGTTGTTATAAATCCTTAAATTCCTTCAAGTTTTTTTATAAATTATATTTCCATTTTATGTTTCTATAACTTATGAACTTTCACATACATGGATTTTCAAAGGGTATCTATCAAGGCGAAATGTCGAGACAAGAGTCTCCAAAGATTCCTTGCAAACGCTCTAGGCTATCCAATGAAGGAGGAAGAGGAACCCCTTCTTTGAATGAGACACTGAGGATGTCAGAGACCCATATCTCAGCAAGGTAGGGAAGCCTGGGAGGGGAAACTAGTCACCAAAGGAAATCTAGTCAGACGAGGAGATTATCAAATTAATATGTGAATATATCATCCAGACAATGTGCTCAAAATAGTGCTATGGATGCATATTTCTTAGATAGGTTGCACATTAATACTCCAACACCAAATAATGTAGGAAATACATCACGACAAGAAAATATGTTTGGTAATTTGTTTTGAATTTTTATTTTTGTGTATTTATGTTTATGTTTTTTATATATATGTTTCTTTTTCATTTATTTTTTATGTTAAATGGTGTAATTAGTTTCAAATGTGTATGTGTAGAGGATGAGTTTAATGCGAGAGAAGATCATGAAAGAGAGAATCTATCATGAAGATTCCAATGTTGGTGAAGAGGGTGAAGGTGGATTCGGGGGGTATTATCAAGGAACATAGGATTACACACCTACGCCCACCTATCCCTCAAATGTTGGTGATGAGCTTCCTTGGGAAGGGTATAATGAAGGAATTACTCTCGAACAATACTCAGGTGTTAAAAGCAGGCTGCAAAATTATTTGAGGTCCTTGGATCTCCCTAGAGAGAGTAAGCAACACTTGGATATTGTTTTACATTCATTGCATAAATTTATGGATGCATATCAAAAGATGGGGCCAACGATTGATAGTTTTATCAATTTGATGAGGAGACGAAAGTTAGATGTGACGGGCCCCGATAAATCGGAAGTATTAAAAATAAGAGTTTCAAAAGAAGATGCAATTTCTATATTCAATTTCAAAGAGGGGCCAAAGTGAAAGATGTTGAAAGTGCAATATTTTAAGCACCCCAACATAGCAAGACATATTTGTAATAGAGTTTTGGTAGCATATGTAGAATTTATGTGGAATGATGAGGTTCCACATTACATTGCTAGACTCTTTTATGAAAAAAAATTCATGGGAATGCACCCTAATTATACCATCCTACAATTTAGTTATTATGGGGCTGGTAAAGGACGAACATATGATTGGAAAGGGGCATATCTAAATGCAACATTGCAGAGGCCTCCACAACCTTTGGTATCTCATCCAATAGAGGAATTTTCCTCACATTCAGAGATGCGAGCTACATCAGATATTGACAAGGAGGCTAGGAATGCAATCAGAGAAAATTTAGGATCATTTTTTTATGGTGTTGATGTTGGTTTGAACTGTCAAAGAGCTTAATCCAATTCTCGAGCCAATTTTGTTTACAAAACATATGAGGAGAAAGATTCCATGTTCATAGAAGATATACAGGAGTATGAAAATTTTTGTTGTAATGGTTGGAAGGCGTTAATTCAGAATGATGAACTGAACATCGGATTGGTATGTGTTATAGTTAGTACATTTTTCATTCATTTGAGGATAGTTTTCTTGTAGTTCTAGATCTAGATACATATCATTGTATATTTAGAAATAATTGAGTTTTTATCTTTATTAATTGTAGTTTGGCCATATGTTAAATGAATCTCCAGTAAATAGTGGACTTGATTCAATGAGTTTAAATTTAGATGGGTTGAATCATGTATGTGTTTTCTAATATTCACATATGAGCACTTCATTTTTCCAATCTTCACAACTTGTTGAATAATCAACATACATGAAATTTATGTTTTTGTATTAATATGAATACATTGAACCCTATTTAATTCTTAGTTGTGTTGTTCACAGATTTCCATTCTGTCTCCCACTACTTGGGCAGGCTTGTCCCAATTCTCATTGGGAGAGTTTGAAGAGTGTGGGAGTTCACAGGTACCATTGCCTATTGAAAAAAAAAATAGTTATATATGAAAATTTAAATGTCATTTAAATTATTAATTTAAAAGAAAAAATGTCTTAAACAATATATAGTTTATTGAATCTTAGGGTATGGTGGGTAAGACCGTGACTCAACTAGCCATGGGAATGCAATCCTCTTGTGTGGTTTATGATAGTTAGGTTGGCACATCATAGGTATTACATGTTTCAAAATTTAAAACTACAATTTAATGTGTTAAAATCATTTAAATTTAATTTTGAAATGTGTTATAGGGAGATGTGGAGAAGAGAGTTCATGAGAGTGTGATTGAAGAGAATGTGGAGAAGAGAGTGCGGGAGATTTGGATTGAGGAGGATGCATCCATATATGAGAATGATGTGTATATTCATGATGATTCTTAAATGTATTTACATTGCACATTAGTGTGTTTTAGTTTGTTTTTATATTGGGCCTTTTACATATAAGTGTTCAAGCTTATTTTTGTTGAATATGTTTTTTTTTTTTTTTTTCAAATTTTTGTTTGATAAACATTTTAATTAAGCCTTTCCTATTCATAGAAGAGTTACTCAACTAGTGTCTATTTAAATTTTCAAGTCTTCGATCAATAATTTTGAAATATATAGAAATCCTATATAATCTTATCGTCGTCTAAAATGGCACATTCAAACTTATTTATGTTTAGATCATAATGAAGACCTAATTTTGAATTTGAACATTTGATTATTTGAGAACAAACTCTATCCCACATCAGAAAAGGGGAAGTTTCTAAATTTTCTTTGATTGCATTCCTTACCTTCTTGTCCAAGAATGATGTAATATGGAGATTTGTGTTTTCTACATACAACAAAGTGAATTCATTCTTGGGGTATTTTGAAACTCTTAACTAATTGCTTACTAACCACAAACCAACATTTGTAGATTTACAAATAAACTATGTACGCACATGATCTCACTTATGTTTAGATCATGATGAAGGAATATTTCAAAGAGCATTTGACTATATGTAATATGAATACATCCCATGTAGAAAGATGAAAAATTTAAATAGTTTTTTAAGAATGACTTAATATATGTATAGATTTGTGTTTTATGCATGTACATGAAATATTATTTGAGAAAATCTATTCCATCGCAGAAAGATGACATAAGTATTTTCTTGGAAGAATGGATTTTAATATGGAGATTTGTGAACTTTCATACATATAAGTATTTTCTTGGAAAAATGTATTAATATGGAGATTTGTGAGTCCTTTAATTCAAAAGGGCATTTGATTATATGAGAACATATATTCCACTACAGGAGAGGAGATACGTATTTTCATGGAAGAATGTCTTAATATGGAGATTTGTGAACTTTCTACATAGTACACAAGTGAATTTATGTTCAGGGTATTATCTAACTGAACACTAAAACTGGTTACCAAGCACACAATTTTTCTCTTTAAAAATTTGCTAGATATGATCTTACCTTGTTTAGATCATGTAGGCAATGTTGAAAGAGCATTTGGTTATACAAGAAAATTAAATATTTATGCAAAGAATGGTTTAATATGGATATTAACTATTTTGGGAGTTTTTGAACTTTGTGATGTAAGTTTGGTTCTAAAAAAAATGCCAAAAGAGTATAATAAAAAGAGAGAAATAATCTTAGATCTGTGGAACTCCAGTTGGGTATGTTATTCTTTCTCATTGCTTATTTAATAAAGTCAAATATCTTTAAAATATTTGCTAAGAAAGTATATATGCTAATATGTTTTATTGGTTTTTCTTTTTATTGTTAGATATGTTTACATTATTTGGTCGAAAAGAAACACATGGATGTACAACACGTACTTTTTCTTTTAATGCATTAGGACCATAACATCAACAATAAAGTCATAGCATAAGCACATCATGAAGCATGTAGAAGAATACGAACATTACTCAGATTAAGGATATAAATGACTACCCGCCCATCCTACCGTACAATAGTTAGGACCTCCAGGACACATAAGCAATGCTCAAGCCCAAGTTCCTATCGATATTGACCATTTACAGTCTCAAGGCTAGCCACTGTTCTTAGGAACAAGGAAGTGTCTACATCCCACCTGACATAGTCAATCCAAGCCGACTAAGCTAAACAAAAACATGATGATCATATATTTCATCAATCCATCAATTCTAACATCTATTAACCATGAAGAAAGAATAGTCATGACCTTCATCAATCATACATCAACATTTGTTAATGCACATTAGTAATCTAGTTCTAAATCAATCAAGCATCATCAATATCTATTGGTGGATCAGGACAAATATTAAATCAATCATTCTATGTACATGGCACAAGAGAATCTGTAACTCAATTAAACATACATCACATCATTTCATGGTGCAACATGAGTTATTAGTTAATTTCATGGCGCAAAATGAATAATCAACAACCAATCCTTATAGTGAACCTTCATCACGCACAGGAAGATAAGTCTAAAATTTATACCCTACTTCATTCAATACCTTAAATTGTCACCACGCAAGAGACAACTGAGTTTAAAAACCATCATTCAAATAATTAATTAACAAAACTAAACATCTAAAAACTATCATTCTATTCATTGCTTCCATTGTGCCAGAAGTCTAAATCTTCACTATCACACTTTAAGTGAAATCTAGAAATACAAGCACTCAATCAATCAACTAAACATGACTCATGGTAACTAAATTCAACCTTTTTAATTGCGCAATGTAACATCCCGCTCTGGCGCACTGACAAAACTTATTCTTTGGGGACACTTGCTCGCAAGTGATCTGGATTTTACGATGATGAACCACTTAACCTTGATGATGATGCGTCATGATTGATGACAGGATGTTTTACTATTGCTA
>ML817393.1:105047-126393 GCA_009831015.1 Picea engelmannii | reverse complement strand
TTGAAATTTCGTTCAGCCATGATATTGTAGAGGTTGTTTATATTGTGATCATGTGTCACTTAGGTTATGATGTCATGTGTTTTTGCATGGATATGAATGATGTGATGTTGTAAATTTCTTATTGGAAAAAAAAAAAAAAAAATTCCTATTGTGCTTCGCTATTCATAGACGTAACGAAGGGGGCGTTACACACAACGATCCAGATAGATTTCATTAACAATTTTACCACCATAAAGACTATATCATACACATAATAGCCAACCACAAATCTAATATTAATTTATATAACAATCATCAAGTAACATTTATACCTTTTGATTCAAAAGGGCTTTATTAATCAAATAAAACCAACTACACTTTTCTTAACTTCTCCAGTTCAATATTAAAACAAACATACCATAAACATTATAATGTAAAATTTTCTATCTAATTTATAGTTATCATAAAATAAGACTAGACTAACCAAAATATGAAGATTCCCATTCTTTACTCAAGGATAATCTTTCCCTACTTTCTATTTTTAAAATACACAATATGTTAAATTCAATTCTATTTTCATATATGTTAATCATAGGCCTACCCAAAACTGAATAAATGTAACTCAGTTATATTTGAAATCAAATTATAATTCGATAAGCTCGTACCCGAATTAGAGTTTACTGGGATATAGTTTAAAAACAATTATAACTTAATCAAATCTAATGGTAATATAATTTCTATGAATTACATCCTTAATTACAAAGAAACCTAATTATAATTCTGGAAAATGATATTGCAACAGAGTTGAAATTTTAATCAGAATAGAAATCAACTTGTTTAGAAATTGAGATAAAAACTATCACGCTTTCACTCAGCTACAAGGAAGAGACCTACTGTTATAAGGGAGGAATATTCGAGTTAAACATTTGGGGATCCAACAGTAAAGGCAAATCGGTATTTGTCTATGTAATGTTGTTGAACGACCATTAAGGCGAGGTTACCCAAGATCACTATAATCACATGGAAAATGGATTACCGCTAGCGAACTAAATATTCGTTATATGGGAGGAGAGATTACTACAGTAATCACATTATAAGAAGCAATTGAATAATTAAGTTACAAGAAATTAACTCAACTTAAAATGAAAGAGGAAATTGCTTGGGATACAAATACCCTCGAGAACAACCCAGAATGTCATAGGTTAACTTCAGGGAGGATAGTAGAGAAGGTAGTGAAATTTTCATTGAGGCAACAAGAAGTCACGTTAGTTAATACCTCATTAGCAGAGGATGCCAGCCCGAAAATAGCTAAGGCTGTCAAGCCATGATGCATTGATATGGACCCAAATCCTTATGACAAACAACTACAGTGAAACCCAGAGTCTCTCATGAACATCAATCAACACAGGAACAATGTGAATCCTGAGATAGAAAAAAGAGAAAGGGATCTTCCATGAAAATTGCAGAGAACTGAGGAACCTTTTGCCAAGGAAAAATCACAGAGATACGAAGGAACATTTTTCCATTTACACAGAGGTTTCTGCGAACGATTTTCCAAGAAAAAATTGCAGAGATACAGAGGACCATTTTTCCATTTACACAGACATTTATGGGGAAGACTTGCCAAGGAAAAATCATAGAGATACCGAGGAACGTTTTTCCATTTACACAGAGGTTTCTGGGGACAATTTTCCAAGGAAAAATTCAGAGATACAAAGGAACGTTTTTCCATTTACACAGAGGTTTCTGGGGATGATTTTCCAAGGAAAAATCATAGAGATACAAAGGAACATTTTTCCATTTACACGGAGATTGTTTTGGACGATTTTCCATGGAAAATTCGCAGAGATACAGAGGAACGTTTTTCCATTTACACAGAGAAATAATCGAATATGAAGAAAGGGTCAACAATCCAAGGATAGATCGATGGATGCATAAAAACAATAAGGGAGGGTGTGTCAAAGTTCTGCGCGCAATGGTAAGTATGGGGTAATTGAAAAAAATAAAGATCACGAAGAGTACTTGGGCATAAATATCAGTCAGAGTGTGAAAAAATGAAGAAAAACCAACTGGCTACAATGATCTAACACAACCATCTCCTAGATAAACATAAAATCTCAAGACTACCTGAAGGAAACCAACACTCTGACCAATGAATGAAAGAAAATAAATCAATTTTATCACTAACGCAATTGAACGTCCACTGAGGGTGTATTCAACTAGTTTTCCTTTTTATTTCAGATTTCAAATATGTTGATATCCACCAAAACCATTTTTCAATCATCATAACAATACATATTCCAAAAACTAATGACAATAAGATGTCTTTTGACTACCACAACCATGCAAGTATAAATTTAATCACAATACAATTAACAGTTTTATCTGAAATACCGCAACCGGCGATGATGAATATGAAGTTGTTATCCCGCGCTTACGCTTCGACCAACTCTTTCTCATTAACCATTGAGACCTCACTAGTACCTCCCAACCAATGGTAGGTGTAATATTCTTCCCCTTGATCCCCCCGAGCTGCAAAGGGGCCACGCACACAAACCAGATAAATCTAGCTCCCAGCTCGCCTTGCAAGATTGAGCTACCACTCTATATCTGAGTTGGGTATCTCAACTCCCACAAGAAAGATCAGTGAAGAGTAAAATCCAACAACATAACCTTACACATACCAGACGTGATCCATTCCCCTCCTCTACCATTTCTTTTATAAAGTTTTCTTACTGAATTTTGCCAAAATGCAAATTAAATTATTTTTATTCAATTTATTATTAGGTAAATTCTCCCCCATACATATGTCACCCAATCCTTTTGTTGCACCAGAAATTCATTTAATTTATTAATTTAAATTTCCAATTTCCCTCATCCCCCTAAAAGCGTTATGAAAAACACTCCTCGATGTCCCTTTATTCCCTCACATTCCCTTAATGAATGACACATTTCTTAAAGATTAGTTGAGTTTGAAAAAGGAAAGTTCTCTAGAATAGATTCCCTCCTATGTTACACATTGCTTTTGTAATTAAGTTTCCCCTTTTTTTCTAAGTTCATAATTAGCAAGTTTACACATAAACAACAATTTATATTTTAAATAATTTAATTCTTCGTTAATTTTAAAATTAAATTTTTACCCCATTTTCTTCATCCCACTCCCTTTATTACTTTCTCAATTATTATTTTTTTTATTTCCTACTTAGACCTAGGCTTTAAATTCAACTAGGCTTAGCAAAAAAAATTTAAGGGAAATTTTATAATTTTTAAACTTTACTCAGGAAACATTTATTTTAAGGATGACCAGGTCAAAAGAGACATTGCTTTCTAGGTACCTAGGTTCATTGACTCACCACTATTAAACCGCGACATTCCCTTCAAGACACACTAAGTGCTCCAAGGGTGCCACTTTCCTTCGTTCAATTTTCATTTATGCGACATGCCCTTCAATATGTACAACGTGCTCCAAGGGTGGGACTTGCCTTTTGACTGAATTTGGTAGATGTCAAACCCTTGGAGTCAATACTCCGTCAGGTGACCTTGTGCGAGACTAAGGGCCTCTAAGGAATAATGACATTTCCTTATTGTGTGCCCCTTAGAATCATCATCAGCGAGTGTCATAGTCTTCCCTCACAACATCGTGGATCTCTCGAACTAGGTAATCGTTAACCTATAGTTCAAGCCATGATGGGAATGCTAGTAGGCTGTGGCAGGTCTACTGCCACACCTCTCCCTCAATATCTTTGGTTGTCGTGTGTGACCCCTTTACTCCAAATGTGAGTTTGGTCAGCAAGATATCCTCAGCCTGCATCCATCATTGAAACATGTCAACGATCCAAAATCAACATCATATTATACAAGTCATATGTCACATATGCAATAACAAAAATACTCAAACCATAAACAGTCCACTCCCTCACTCGATCCAGAGTCCAAGGAGGTCCATTGATTCCATAGACATCCTCAATCGGTCTAGAGTCATGCACACTCAAGAAAACCATTCAATATCACATGTCGATATAGATATAATCAAATACATATCATATCCACAACATCATCATAATCCATAAGTGAAACAATCAATCATATAATGAATTGGATCACTTGCACGCAAGTGTCCTCAAAGAATAAGTCCAATTAGGTGTGCGCAAGAGTGGGATGTTACACACACCCCCTCTTGTTTTCAACTTCGTCCCAAATTTTCACAGTATATAAGTCTAGAAATAAAGTATCTCACAATATCTATATGTCTAGCTATCAAACAAAAATAGAAATTGTTGATGCATATCATATGCATCCTCCCAGGTAGCTAAGTGTGGACTATAGTTGTCCCATTGTACCTTGACCTAATCAAATATTTGACATCGTAGATATCAAATGCGATGGTCCAAAATGTGGATTGGCTCTGCCGTGAGCGCACCCTCATCCGATAACTGCAAGGAACTCATTTCAATCACATGTGTAGGATCACTAACATAATGTCTCAAAATAGATACGTGAAAACAATCGTGCATACACCTCAAAGAATCAAGAAAGTCTAGTTGATAGGCCATGGGCCTCTTCCTTTCCACAACCTTGAAAGGTCCCATGAACCTAGGATAGATTTTAGCATACTTTCCAAACTTGATCGAACTCTTGTTTCGCCTGCAAGAAGATTCAATCACCAACTTCATAACTACGGTCGACACGATGTGCATCGACATAACTCTTATGTCGATATAACACTTCCTTGATCCTTTGTCTTATTGCTTACATTTGATCCTTCATTTTTTGGATCGCTTCTAGTCCTACCAAGACCCTATCCTCAAGTTGATCCCAACTCAAGGGTGTTTGACATGATCTCTCGTAAAGAAACTCAAATGGTGCCATCTTAATGGTCCTTTGATAACTATTGTTGTATGAAAACTCTACCAGTGGAAAGAACTCTTCCCAACACTTATGTTGGTCCATCACGTACATATGCAATATGTCCTCCAAGATTTGGTTCATTCGTTCGGTCTTCCTTTCTGTCTCCAGGTGATACGTGGTAAAGTTAAGTTGGGCTCTCAAGGCCTCTTGAAAACTAGTCCAAAATCATCTTGTAAAAACCAATCCTCTATCGGATACGATCCTCTTAGGCATGCCATGCAACCTCACAATGTCCCTGATGAAAAATCTAGCTATGTCAGGCACCTAATACATTATATACATAGGAATAAAATGAGCACTCTTCATCAGAGTTTCCACTACTAAAAAAATTGAGTCCTGTCTCCTTGCCATCAACCGAAATCCAACAATGAAATCCATCAAAATGACCTCCCATTTTGATTCGGGATTACCGTGTGGCTGTATTAATCTACCAGATTTCTATGTTTAGCCTTCACTTGCTGACATTCTAGACATCTTTCCATGTAGTTGATTATGTCTGCCTTCATTCCTTTCTAGAAGAATAAGGGTTTAAGGTCTTCCCTCATCTTCATGAATCTTGGATGAGCCATGTACACTTCTTTATGAGCTTCATTTAAGATCAAACTTCCCAACTCATCGTTGGGTGGTACGTAAATCCAGTTATTATATCTCATTAATCTATCGTTTTCCACAGTAAATCCCTCAAATTTTGGAACCATCATGGTGTTTGGTCCAATAAATTACTTAACCTCCTTATACCAGTCATTGTTGCGCTGTAAAGTTATAATATTTTCACGTAGATTCCTCTGAAGAGGTATCACCAAAAATATGCATGGTCTCCGAATCAATGCATCAACCACTATGTTCACTATTCCTTTTATGTAGGTAATCTCAAAATAAAAATCACTAAGTAGTTCTGACCAATTCCTTTGTCGCGCGTTTAAGTCGCTTTGTGTAAAAATGTGTTGTAAACCACAGTGGTCCATTTTTAGTTTGAATCTCCATCCAATCAGGTAGTGTCTCCAAAATCTCAAGGAATATATAATGGATAACAACTCCAAATCATGTGTTGCATAGTTCTCCTCATACCTTCTTAATTTTCTCGAGATGTAAGCAATCACTCGACCGTCTTGCATCAAGACTCCGCCTAAGACTTCCTTGGATGCATCAGTGCATACCAAGAAGTTATTGTCCATATCAGGGACCTTTAGTATCGATGTTGTCGTCAACATCTCATTGAGCCTTCTAAATGCTTCTGGGTATTTCTCGGTCCATACAAACTTCTTGTTTTTATTCTGCAATTCCATAATAAGATTTTATATCTTCAAAAAACCCTCGATGAACCATCGATAATATCCCTCTAAACCCATGAAGCTACAGATTTCTGGGAAATTTTTCTGCGCAAGCCATTCCATAATATCCTCGACCTTCATTGGATCCACAATGATACCTTCACCGGAGATGACATGCCCTAAATAATGAATCTTAGATTGATAAAACGAGCATTTCAATAGTTTCCCAAACAATTTGTTCTCTCGTAGAAACTGTAGTACCAAGCGCAAGTGTTTGTCATGTTATTCCATTGTCCAAGAGTATATCAAAATATCATCAATGAATACTTGAACAAACTTGTCCAAGTATTCRCGCAACACCCCATTCATCAAGCTCATGAATACTCGAGGGGTGTTTGTCAATCCAAAAGGTAAAACAATAAACCCTCATCTTAAAAGCGGTCTTAGTAATGTCTTCCTCCTTGATCCATAACTGGTGATACCCTGATCTCAAGTTGATATTTGAGAACATCGCCATGCCCTTCATTTGATCAACCAGATCGTCTATCCTTGGAAACAGATACTGGTTCTTTATTGTTTCCTTGTTCAATTGATAGTAGTCAATGCAGAGTCTCCATGACCCATCCTTCTTCCGTATGAAAATAACAAGCGCACCCCACGATGACACACTTGGACGTATAAGTCCTAGGTCCAGTTACTCCTTCAGTTTCATTTTAAACTCTTATAACTCAGGGGTCGACATCCAAGAAGGCGTTCTAGCTATCGGTTTTGTTCCCAGTTTTAAGTCAATGGTAAATTCCAATTCCCTCTCAGGCGACAACCCTAGTAACTCCTCTGGGAATACATTCGAAAACTCTCGTACTTCCAGAAGGTTTTCTAGTCCTTACTACACGCCCTTTTCATTTAACTCAAGGATCGCATATAGGTTTCATCCCTTGCACATGCTCTTCCATAGTTGTAGGGAAGAGATGAACCTTAGGGAAGCTCCTTGGTTCCTACCTACAATCATACGTCTTTGTCCCTCATCATCAACTAGGTTGAATCATTTTTCCTTACAATTGAGTATAGCCTCATGTGATTCCAACCAGTCCATACCAATCATGACATCATAAGATCCTAATATCATGATGTACAGGTTGGCCTTTGTGAAAAAATCTCCCAAGTTAAGGTTACAACTCATAACCTTTCCTCCAACCTTATTTTTGGCTCCTGAAGCCTTATCTACGAAGACAAACCCGTCCTGTTCGACTTTCTTTACCTTAATTCTTTTTAGCACTGCACCAGAAATAAAGCTCTCTGTAGAACCTACATATATCAAAATACTAAGGGTCTGGTCAGTGATGGTACTTGATGTCTCGAGCATAGTAGACTAGTGCTCAACATGGAAGTTATTCAATGTTGCATGAATCCAATGGGCCTACCCAAATATCCCACAGTAGTGGTTCTGGCTGATCTAGATGATCTAGCCCTCTGAACTAGGAAGTCACACTGGTAATGTGGCTCTCCAAATGTCCATTACCTAGTCTTCATTCCAGTACTCCCGGTCCCTGAAGTAGAAGTTGAAAACCCACCAGACTGAAACCCTGGTTTGTTCTGTTGACCAAGACTGAACTGTTGTTGTTGCGGTCGACGTTGTTGCTGGTGTTGTGGTCCTTTGTAGGGAGTCTATTGTTGAGGCGTCGCTCGTCGTGGTGTAGTTAATGTGGATTGTCTCGGATTTCCTTGATAACCTAGTGGATGTCTAGCTGGTGTCTGATGCTACTGCGCACCAGATGTCTCCTATCCCTTCTGTCTCACCAGAGTCCTGCTCTGACCCCCACTGATGAGATCCTCCTTAAATATGAGGGCCTTCTGGACAACATCGTGCAATGTCTAAGGCATTAAAATCCTCACCTTTGCACAAATTATGACATTAAGGCCAAACACAAACTTGTTGACCTGAAGCTTCTCGGTATTCAGGTGTGGAGCATACCAAAGAAGCTCCATGAAATAGGCCTCGTAATCAAGCATCGTATGACCGCCCTATCACAAGGTGTTGAACTCATTGATCTGACACTCGATGAATTCCTCAAACAAATACCTCTCCCAAAACTGCTCCTTGAACATTTCCCATGACACGTCTTCGACGTCCATGTTCAGTTGCGGCAGGAGCGTCTTCCACCATAGAAGAGTGCTCCCCTTCAGGTGGAAGACCGCCATGCAGACCTTCATCTTGGAGGTATAGTCATGAAGTGCAAAGCACATCGCCATATTCTCCGACCATACCTCGACGGTTGTGTCTTCCATGGCACCAAAGAACTCGGGAAACTTGACCTTCTCAAGTTCTCGATGAACACTAGGCGAAGTGAGCCCCATTTCTTTGTACCCTGACCTCGTCGGGGACATGCATTAAATACAACAAGTAGCAGATCACTCTGATACCACTGATCTAGATTTTAAAAGAAGAATGAAATGAATAGAGATTATTATTAATCTTAAATACAGAAATGCATAGAACCATAATAGAGATGGGATAAAAAAACATATATACAGTAAAATTGGTTTCTATTAAATAAGGAAAATAAGTTGAAACTATATAATGCAGATTGAAATAAGCTTGCTAGAATGATGGCGGTTTATATCTGAGAAGAGATGTGACGACCACGCTCATTCACACGAAGATCATTACAATGAGGCTTCCCAGGCCTTTTTACAATAAACAGGAATGCCACAACCCTAGGCATCCAAAAACCTAACCCTAGTAGATGAAGTGCCAAAAGTCACGTGGGCCCCGTTTGGGTACATTAGTACATCAACTTATGAGGGTCGTAACTTTTGCATACGATCTTCAATTTAGGCACACAATAGACCGTTGGAAATATCTATCGGAGGAATACACATTTTTTCGTCAGACTGTGTCTTTGTTTATAGTCTAACTATGGCAAGCTCTAAAACCACTATTTAGGGCCTCAAAATGGCCCTGGAAGTTTGGGACCTCAAAACTAGGAAAACAATGCCAAACTGGAAAATTGGAAAAATGAGCTGGATGGAATAGGTGGTAGGCCACAAAAATCCATATCGATCATATGTGATATTTTTTCACCTACATAAATTGTCGCACCGATTTAAATTGATTCACTGCTGAACTTATTACAGATGAAAAACAAACGAAACAACATGCAAAACATTTACCTGGTAGCTTGAAGACTATTGCTCACAATACAATTTACCCAATTCCTGTAGTAGTAGTGTTAAGAAGGTTTTTGGAAGAATGCAGACAATTTAGGTTTATTATATTTTAACATGGTTATAATGTTTCCCAAAAATACCTAACCCATGAACAATTAATGAAAAATGTGTTACAAATTTGATTTGGTCAAAGTAGTACGATACTCCATAACTTCTTTGCACAAATAGATTTGTGTTTATGATCGTTGTTGTATTATCGGGGAAGGAGAAATAATAGGAGAAGAAAATCATCGATGTCGTCATTGGGAAATTACAAACAATAAACAAGGTTTAGGTGGTAAGAATTGGGAGGAAATATTTTGACGATGCTATATTTATAATAGTGGTTAATATTGAAGTAAGAGCTATGTGGCGATGACGAGTTCATTGGACCTTGTAATTAGACCACTAAGGACAAAACCTTTTCTATTTATCTTTTGAAATTGTATTAAAATGTTTGTGTGGGCCCGGTCAAGTGAGAGGGAAAATTTATAACAATTATGATCTCAACGTGGGGCACTGGATTAATCTAGACCATCCATGAGTACTGAAGCCATATTGGTGACAATTTTCTTTAATTTGTTTCATCTTTGGTGATTTCACATAGAGACTTGAAGTAATCTTGTCATGTTCACCAACAACGAAAAATATTTCGTTAAAAACCTTGGGCCAATGGGGAACGATCACGTATGGGTAAAGAGCTTAGCATTAAAGATATGAGGGTTATGTCATGAGGTAAAATGAAATGTTGGGATCCAACTGAAGTGTAATTCATTAGTACACCCCAGGTAACACTAGAAACCAATCAACATTTTCCATTGGTGAAAAGACGTGGATTATAGAAGTGTGAATATAGTCATAAAATATATAGGATAACACATGATGGGTTCCATTCCAAAGAGATTCAATGATGATGAGAGGTTTTCATCGAAACGATAATATATGTGTCGTTGTTAGGACATTGAAAATGAAGCACAATGACGAGTCAGAGTCAGAATGTTGACAATGTTTGATCACAATCATATGGATAGTGACAGGGGATTTGTGTAAACGAGAAATCAATTTTTGCAAAAAGGTTAAGGGCTAGTGGCGAAATGAAAAAAATGATTCATACAATATACCTGTGTTCAAATAATAGACTTTCTATCACATTATCTTCAGAGATTATATACAAAGATCAATCTTATAAATAAATAACCATTTAGGTAAATAAAATATTAGTACCTTGCAAAATTTTGGTAGTAGGGGTACCCACTAAACTCAAGAGTTTAGTGGCCTATTGTGACTCACAACATATCCTTAGGTAAATGAAATGGTGGAAGAATTTAACAAGATCCTAGAGTATGCATTGACAAAGATATGTAATTTAAATGAAGATGAATGGGACCTACGGATTCCTACATACTATGGGAATATCGTAACACATGTAAACATTTGATACAACAAACATTGTTTCGATTAGTATATGGCCATGGAGAAGTTATTCCCATGGAGTTCATTGTGCCAAGTCTATGCATTTCTATGCTAATTGAGTTCACAGATTCTAGTGCAGTAGAAAAAAGACTGTCAAAACAATTGAAAAAGAGGAAGAACTCTTCATCATAGGATTTCATAAACAAGTTTATAAAGCACATGAAAAGGCATGACACGACTGACATATTAAAAAGAAGAAATTCCAAACATGAGACCTAGTTTTTCTCTATGATGGAAAATTTTTAAAGCACCCTGGAAAGTTCCAAATACACTAGTTGGGTATGTATGTGATAATATTTGTTACAAAGGCAAGTCTTTTTCAGTTGGATAAATTGAATGGGGAAATCATGGAAGGACTGGTCAATGGTAGTGAACTGAAACTGTATAGGGAGAGTCATTCTTATGTTCACTAGCATGACTGTGAAGTACATGTATTATAGTATATATATATATATATATATAAACTAGCTAGAGGCAAGCCACAATAAACATTTGAAGAGACAGGAGGCTTGAAGTTCTGAATCAGGAATTGTTCAAAGAGTCAAATTAGCAGAAAAAAAATATGGAGAAGAAAATGTTGTGGAAAAAGAAAGAGGAAGGCATGCAAAAAATGTCGTTAATTGAAGAGCCAGGATAAATACCTACATAGAGGATAAGGAAAAGCATTAAAGAGAAAACATGATGGCGATACGGTGGGACCATATTGTCATAAATGAAAAACAATGATGTGATTTTGATAGGCTAGAAAATATAGACCATGATCCATCGGAATCTATGAAATTAATGTAGAATCTAGAAATAATTGAATGTGAACAGAATCGTATGGGACTGAGAATTTTGGCACGAAGAGGAATGAAACAACTATCAACTTCCTATAAAAGAAGATGAGGGGCGATGAGAAAGGGTTATTTTTTATTGAACATTCGAAGAGAAAAGAGAGCTAGAGGAGAGCCATATCTCATAATGGAGAGATCCCAATGAGTTGTATATGGAACTGAGTTATAGAAATTCATGGTGCCACCAAAAGAAGGAGCATTCACATCATGCAAAACTATCAATCATCTTGTTCCTTTGTTGCGTGAGGGATTCCTCAAGAAAAATTTCGAAAGTATCTCTTGTCCCGTCATCTTTATTTTTTCCCACCATGGGAGGTTGCTTGGGTGTGTGAGATATTGTTTCAACAAGAGAAAAAATATCAAGCCCCAATTCTTTGTACCCTAACCTCGTCGGGGACATGCATTAAAAATGACAAGTAGTAGACCCCTCTGATACCACTAATCCATATTTTATAAGAAAAATGAAATGAATAGAGATTATTATTAATCTTCAATATAGAAATGCACAGAAATATAACAGAGATGTGATAAAACAACAAAGATACAGTAAATTTGGTTTCTATTAAATAAGGAAAATAAGTTGAAACTATAAAATGCAGACTGAAATAATCTTTCTAGAATGGTGGTGGTTTATATCTGAGAAGAGTTGTGACGACCACGCTCATTTGCAAGAATATCATTACAATGAGGCTTCCCAAGCCTTTTTACAATAAACATGAATTCCACAACCCTAGGCATCCAAAAACCTAACCCTAGGAGATGAAGCGCCAAAAGTCATGTGGGCCCCATTTGGGTAAGTTAGTACATTAACTTCCGAGGGTCATAACTTTTACATACGATCTTCATTTTAGGCACATGATAACCCCTTGGAAAGATATATCCTAGGACTACAAATTTTGTCGTCAGAATGTGAATTTGTCTATAGGCTAACTGTGGCAAGCTCTAAAAAAACTGTTTAGGGCCTCAAAACGACCGCGAAAGTTTGGGACCTCAAAACTAGGAAAAAACTACCAAACTGGAAAACTGGAAAAATGAGTTGGATGGAATATGTGGCAGGCCACCGACATCCATATGGATCATATGTGATATTTTTTCACCTACATAAATTGTTCCACCCATTTAAATTGATTCACTGCTGAACTTATTACAGATAAAAAAAAAATGAAACAACATGAAAAACATTTACCTACTAGCTTGAACACTATTGCTCATAATACAATTTACCCAATTCATGCAGTAGTAATGTTAAGAAGTTTTTTGGAAGAATGAAGACAAATTAGGTTGATTATATTTTAACATGGTTATAATGTTTCCCAAAAATACCTAACCCATTAACAATTAATGAAAATGTGTTACAAATTTGATTTGGTCAGAGTAGTACGATACTCCATAACGGCTTTGCACAAATAGCTTTGTGTTTATGATCGTTGTTGTATTATCAAGGAAGGAGAAATGATAGGAGAATGAAATCATCGAGTTCATCATTGGGAAATTACAAACAATAAACAAGGTTTAGGTGGTAAGAATTGGGAGGAAATATTTTGACGACGATATACTTATAGTAGTGGTTAATCTCGAAGTAAGTGCTAAGTGGTTGTGACGAGTTCATTGGACCTTCTAATTCGACCACTAAGGAAAAAACCATTTACTTTTATCTTTTGAAATTGTATTAAAAATGTTTGTGTGGACCCGATGAAGTGAGAGGGAAAATTTATAACAGTTATGATCTCGACGCGAGGCACTGGATTAATCTGGACCATCCATGAGTACCAAAGCCATATTGCTGACAATTTTCTTTAATTTGTTTCATCTTTGGTGATTTCACATGGAGACTAGAAGTAGACTAGAAGTAATCTTATCATGTTCACTGATGTAAAATATTTTGTTGAAAACCTTGGGCCAATGGGGAACAATCATGTATGGGTAAAGAGCTTAGAGGAAAAGATATGAGGGTTATGTCATGAGGTAAAAGGAAATGTTGGGACCCAACTGAAGCGTAATTAATTAGTACACCCAGGTAACACTAGAAACCAATCAAATTTTCCATTGGTGAAAAGATGTGGATTATAGAAGTGTGAATATCGTCATAAAATATACAGGATAACACATGATGGGTTCCATTCCAAAGCGATTCTACGACGATGAGAGGTTTTCATCGAAATGATCATAAATGTGTCGTTGTTAGGAAATTGAAAATGAAGCACAATGATGAGTCAGAGTCAAAATTCTAACAATGTTTGATCACAATCATATGGATAGTGACATGGGATTTGTGTATACGCGAAATCAAGTTTTGCAAAAAGGTTAAGGGTTAGTGGAGAAATGTGAAAAATGATTCATACAATATACGTGTGCTAAAATAACAAACTTTCTGTCACATTAGCTTCAGAGATTATATACAAAGATCAATCTTATAAATAAATAACCATTTAGGTAAACAAAATATTAGTATCTTGCAAAATTTTGGTAGTAGGGGTACCCACTAAACTCAAGAGTTTAGTGGCCTATTGTGACTCACAACATATCCTTAGGTGAATGAAATGGTGGAATAATTTAACAAGATCCTAGAGTATGTGTTGACAAAGATATGTAATTTAAATCAAGATGAATGGGACCTAAGTATTCCTACGTACTATGGGAATATTGTAACACATGTAAAAAATTGATAGGATAGACATTGTTCTAATTAATATATGGCCATGGAGAATTTACTCCCATGGAGTTCATTGTGCCAAGTCTATCCATTGCCATGTTGATTGAGTTCACAGATTCTAGCGTAGTAGAAAAGAGATTGTCAGAACAAGTGGAACAAGAGGAATAACTCTTCATCGTAGGATTTCATAAACAAGTTTAGAAAGCGCATGAAAAGGAATAACATGACAGACATATTAAAAAGAAGAAGTTCCAGACATGAGACCTAGTTTTTCTCTATGATGGAAAATTTTAAAGCACCCTGGAAAGTTCCAAATACACTAGTTGGATATGTATGTGATAATATTTATGAAAGAGGTCGGTGTTGTTCAGTTGGAGAAATTGAATGGGGAAATCATTGAAGGACTGGTCAATGGTAGTGAACTGAAACTATATAGAGAGAGTCATTCTTCTGTTCACTAGCCTGACTGTGCAGTACATGTATTATAGTATCTGTATTATAGAAAAAAAAAAGATATAAAGGAGATAGAGGCAAGCCACAATAAACATTTGAAGAGACAGGAGGCTTGAAGTTATGAATAAGGAATTGTTCAAAGATTCAAATTAGCATAAAAAAATATGAAGAAGAAAATGTTGTGGAAAAAGAAAGAGGAAGGCATGAAAAAAATGTCGCTAATTGAAGAGCCAGGATAAATACCTACATAGAGGATAAGGAAAATCATTAAAGAGAAAACATGATGGCGAGACGGTGGGAACATATTGTCATAAATGAAAAACAATGATACGATTTTGACAAGCTAGCAAATATAGACCATGATCCATCAGAATCTATGAAATTAATGCAGAATCCATAAATAATTGAATGTGAACAAAATCGTATGGGACTAAGAATTTTGGCACGAAGAGGAATGAAACAAATATCAACTTCCTATAAAAGAAGATGAGGGCGATGAGAAAGGATTATTTTTTCTTGAACATTCGAAGAGAAAAGAGAGCTAAAGGAGAGCCATATCTCATAATGGAGAGATCCCAATGAGTTGTAGATAGAACTAAGTTACATAAATTCATGGTGCCACCAAAAGAAGGAGAATTCACATTGCAAGAAAAGAAAACATGTACTAAGAAGGTATATGCAGTTGTACAAGAATAAACCCCAAGCAAAGAGGCATTAGACCCAATAAAATTTCCAAGTTCATATGTGCCACTAAGGAAGCCAACAACAAAGAAGGTTAGACTACCCAAGTAACTGAAGTATGACCTTGTTTCACCAGTGATTCCACCTGGGGTCACTGTTGAGGGAGATATGTTGGGAACAATAGGAAATCTATGGTTTTTATACCATGATATGGCATATTTGAAGAAATTTATGGAGTTATCACAACATAACTATCTGAGCACATCAGTCATCCTAGACTCGGTCGTACTCACATTCAATCCAAAGGAGTGGGTAACAAGCATGAAATGAACATGCATATTGAACCTGTTGAAGATCCAATATTTTAGTAGAAGTGTAGAAATCAACATCCGCATAAATTTATTGTTGAGTTGCATCCATGGAGGGTTTCTCTAGATGGACAGGCCAATGCCGATTGACACTTGAATTATTGCACGGATTACAGGATTACCGTCAGTAGGGGAAGACCCACTACCTCTATTCATGGATAAGACTCAAGAGAAAGAACTAGTGGCAATGATGAAGGAAAAATATGACATGCACATAGCTTCACGTGGATTGAATGTCACGGGAATCAATGACGATTCCATCAGTTTTGTGATGCAGTTTTTGTCTTGCAAGTTACTTAGGAAATGTCATAGATATTAGTTGTTAGCGAGAGTAACAATAATAGAAAAGTGCAAAGCAAGAGTGCATATGAACTAGACTCCATTTTTGGTGAATCAATTTTTAACTCATTATAGGAAAGAAAAGGAGAAAAGAACAAAGTTTCACTATGCATGGTTATTAATATTGATTGCATTAGTTTCTTGAAGGGAGCCGAAAGAAACACAATTCTTGGAACATATGCAGAAAATGTACATGGTAGAAAGGTATGTTCCGATGTGGCATACCATGCACAAGAATAGACAATTGGAAAACAATATCACATTCTACATTAATAAGGAGACAATACGACAGTGTATTGAGGACACACCATGCATACTACCTCATAAAATTGAACAACACAAAGAATTTGCATGATTTAAAGTAGGGTGACACCATATGTACATTCAAGCAAAGAGATATATAGATCAACAATGGTTGTTGAATAGCTATAGACTGACAGAACATGATGTTATCTAGATTTTAAATGGTATGTATAATGGAAAACCAAAGTGTCTAAAACAAATTAGAAGGAGACACAACAACTATAGAAGGATTAAGAAGAATAAAATGAACATGAAGACCAAGGGAATGGTGCAGAAAACACTCAAATAATACCACCCACTGGAGAAAATAGAAAAGAGCATCCTAAGGAGAGATCAATGCATAAACATAGGAAGAGGAAAGCATCAAATGAAGAAGTTATCCATGCCTTAATTGAGGATGAATTGGAGAAAATCATAGATTAGGTGAAATAAGTTATTGAAGAGGCATTTCTACGAGATGCATAGAAACATGAAGAAATGTACATGAATGTGCAGGCACATATATCTACACTGCTCTATATTTTGGAATCGACCAGGATAGCACCAGTAAGAATGAAAAAATAAGAATAGAAAAAGAATAAACAAGTACAATAAAGTCACAACCACCATCAACATCAACAGAGTGTCAGATCATGAAGATATCAGCAGGGGCCATAGAGTTCCTCACAATAGAAATGTAGGAGCACACGCAAGAATTAACCCATATTGACTTAGTTTTTTCACAATTATCATCGAATTTGATACATATCCCACAGACAAGTGTCACACAAGAGATCCAATTGCACGCAAAATCAACTGCTATGGTCAAAGTGACTACAAATAATGATGTACTACACGCAGAGTATAGTAATGATCCAGATTTATGAGAAGAACAAAATGAATAACAAAATAAATACAATAATAGAGAGATACATAGGAAAACAAAAAATATCCAGTGAACAATAAATTCTATTGAATAAATGAAATAGGCTGGAATTGTAAAACTACAAAACTAAAAATAACTTGCTTGAATGGTGGTAGCTATCTTTGAGAAAATATGTGGTTGCTACGCACATCCATTTGATAAGAATGATTAAAATGAGGTTTCAAAGGCCCTTTTAACATTACTCTTGAATGCCATAACCCTAGACATCCAAAAACCTAACCCTAGGAGATGAAATGCCAAAAGTTATGTGGGCCCTGATGGGTAAGTTGGTACCTCAAATTCTTGGGGTTGTAACATTTGCATACAACCTCTATTTTAGGCATGTGATAGCCCATTGCAAAGGTATTCTCAAGAACTACACATTGTTCCATCAAACCGTGAATCTTCTTGCAGTTTGACTATGGAAAGACAAAAAAACATTGTTTAGGGCCCCAAAATGGCCATGGAAGTATAAAAAGATGTGCTAACATGAAAACTTTCAAAATAAGCCAGTTGGATTAGGTGGGTGGCCACTAGTCTCCACATGGAAGATGTGTACAGATTCATACAACCCCAGAAGTGTAGAACCCACAATTACAAAGAAGTATAGAAGAACGTGTTGAACTAAAAACTGTTTATAGGAGCCAGTTGGAATAGGTGGGTGGCCACCAATATCCACCTAGATCAAGTAAACTCATGTTGGAACGGGACAAGGCTGAACAGAGAAAAAAAATATTGAAATAGTAAGTGTAGTAGGTATACAAAAATATCCCAGATGTCCAAATGGAAGAATATACTCCTTTGTAAGAGAAAGTGACAAATATAAGCAAATCCATTGAGGGTTCCCATGCAAAGAAAGTCGACTTGGAAGCTCACACAACTCCAAGTACACCAACAAAAGAAAGGAATCAATGTGAGAAGACAACCATGACCACCATGGAGAGCATTAGGAGTTTTGATGAGGAATGCGTGAAGTTATATGAAGAGAGTACACAAGTGTTGATTCAGTTATTGGATAAAGTAGAGCTACAAGCATTAAAACATAGGTTACAGAATGCGCATGAGAAGGCATAGAAGATCAAATATATAGTGATCAATCTGTCACCAAAAGAATGAATGGTTGAAATAGTGATAAAGGAAATTGAGACTACACAAGAAATAATGAAGGAAGAATTGAAATACAATGCAAAGAAACTAAATACCCCCATTACCGCACAAACAATAGAGGGGATTTTGACGCAAGAAGCACAAGAAAAGGAGAATGTTGCAACCGCAAAGGAAAATTTTCAGAAGTTCGTTGCAATTTGGAAGGGAGTGCAGTAGAAAGACTGAGTGGCTCAGGACAAGCCACAAGTGAGTGTTGGGGGCATGTTGGGATGGGATTTTGGGACCAGTTTTTGGAATTTCATAGCGTGCACAAAGGAAGGAAAGAAAGTTGGTGCACTTTTAGGGCTCAACACGCATAAAAGAAGGAATATCGTTGGAAGTCGTTAGTAATTTTGGGTCCATCGATATGGGATAAGCCCTATTCTAATTGTATAAACATGTAAGGGGTTTGGGATAGAATGTAATATATATGTGTAAGGAAAAGCATGAGAGTATGTGAGTGTGCAATGTATGCAAGAGTAAAGAGTGACATAGAGGGATAGGAGAACATAAAGGGCATAATGTATGAGCGTAGCTTGTATATTTTTTAATGGATGTTATGAATAATATAATAAGAAGCATGCCATTATGGACGTAGCCCATCTTGGGTGAACCACGTTAAATCATGGTGTCTATGTGTTAAGTTGTGATAAAACTGTTTATTGTGCATATGCTATCCATTTGGTTGTGATGAATATGTTCTATGTTATTATGTTTCTTGGCACTTGGTATAAGGTATAATGAACAAATTCTAAGTATAATATTTATGAGGATTTCCTCCCATCCCTTCATCATTGCAGAACCTGGTTCTTGCAATTCCCATAGAAAGGGTCGGTATGTGAGGGTTTTTTTAGTGAATTAGTTTTGAACCCTTGGTTTTCCCATTGCGCACCAATAATGACCACAAAAGATTTTTCGAAAGACTGCAATATATCATCCATCATCCTCATGAATGTTTTTGGATCATTGTTCAATCCAAAAGGAATGACTGACCACTCAAAAAGGACTTCTTTAGATTTGAAATTTGTCTTCCATAAATTAGTTTGTTCTATCCAAACTTGGTGGTATCCTAACTTCAAATCAATCTTGATAAATAACTTAGTAATCTTAAGATGATCAATAATATCATCAATCCAAGGGATCATGCATTAGTTATTGATAGTGATTTTTTCAAGGATCTATAATCAATATAGATTTTCCATGTGTCATCCTTCTTCTACACTAATATAATTGGGATCACACAAGGAGAGGAACTCAATCGAATGTGGCCCTTTTGGATGAGCTCGTGAATTTGAAACTTTATTTCCTCGTTCTCCGTAACATAACATATGTATATCATACCATTGGGTAAGGGAGAACTAGGTATCAATTCAAAGGTATGTTTGACTTGATAGTGTAGAGGAACCCCTATAGGTGTGGTGAGGATGTATCTATATTCCTCTTTAATCTTGTCCACCTGATTTTTGTGTGTAGAGAGATCATGTGATGAAGTTTTAGTGGTCATGGTGACCTTTCATTCACCTTCTAACTGAACCATGAAGAGGACAAACTTGGTAGATTGAGAGATTACGTTTAGGAGTGTTTTGTTCATATCAATGAAGTGGGAGTGGTTGAAACTACCTTTGGTACTCTATAAGGATGACCTCTCAAAGTAACATTGATGCTACGAGGCCTAGAATCATAAAAAACATAAATTTTCCACATATGGGGTTATCCTGAGAAAACATCACAAAGATCGAGTGGGGTAACATAAAAAAGTACCTCATATTTGAAGGGCATGATTCCATATGATAGGTGGTAATGTTGGATGAAGCAGAGGTCTCTTCCCTAGATCAACCAAATAATGGTGTATTGTTGGGGGTGTGAAATTTTTTCCATATTCAATCTCTTGATAACCTCAACTAAGATCAAGTTCTTCAGGATCCCAATGTCAACAATGAAATGTAGTGGGATCCCCTTCAGTCACATTTGTGAATGGAAGAGACGCCCCCCTCCTCAATATCCTCTAACTCGTCTCAGTAGATCTTTGTGATTGCACTGGTAGAACTCAATTGTACATTGATGATATTCTTTCCCTTATCCTATTATAAATCAAATTTCAAGTTAGGGTTTGACTCTTTTTCTTTAATCTCATCCAATAATGATTGGTTCGAGTGACATTCACCAATTTTGTGCCAAGGGATTTTGTGGAAATCACACCACTTTTCAGTGTCCTTCTTTGAATTCTCATTACCATTATTTTCTTGCATCTTGAACTGGTTGTATTAAGGTTGCATCTCCCTAATATATCCCTTTTTATATGATTTAGGGCCACATTTACCATACTTCTATTGTGGTATATTTGTCGACACAAACTCCTACTTATTTCATAGCTTAAATTTATGCTCAATTTGGACAACATATCAATAAGCATCTCCTAGTGAGGATATGTATAATAAATCCATATGTTCTTAGGTGTACCTATGTAGGCCACTACGGTACGTCAAAACCAATTTTTTTTCAAAGCCTTTGATACTTATCTTTGATCACAAGGTATGTAATATATTGGTGTACTCTGGAATTTTTTGGACTCTCTCTTGAAATAGAGTTATCCATATTATGTATTGTTCATCATAGCTTCCATCAAGGTAGAATTCCTCCTTGATGGCATCGACAAAGTCCACCCAAGTGGGTCCTATCCTGAATTTAGTAGACTTGTCTTCGACATGTCTCTCCCAATAACCTTCCCACAAATCTGTCACATGTGGAAGGGCTTTAAGGAGTGTGAAGGTGATATTTTTAGTGCTAGAATATTTTTGAACAGTGGAATAAAGCTCAAATATTTT
>ML817393.1:83738-97646 GCA_009831015.1 Picea engelmannii | reverse complement strand
AAACTCCGATGGAAAATTCCTTTCGGGGCTTTTACCTTGGAGTGTCCTGACCTCCCAACGTCAGAACCCCCGATTTCCTGAATGTCGATATCCCGATGCACCAATGCCTTTCAGGAATTTCATCTCCTCTGCTCTGTTGTATGAGATTTTAACTCCCTCGCAAGTCCTGTCAGATCCAACGCCTGACGGGTACTGGGATCAAGATCTGATGGTCCAGATCCTTTCTCCCGTGCGCTCCTTTGTTGCACTACCTCCTGGATGTGAAATATTCTCAACGGTCCAGATCTCTTCGGCTGGATCCAATGGCAGATGTTGATCCTCCTAAGCTTCTGCACGTTCTTCCCAGACTTGGAAGAATTCCAATTTCTCAAAGGCCTCAATCTTTGCCTTCTTTCTTCTCTACGAACTCTTCGACTTGAGTCCTCCCGTGCATATATGAAAACGTTGTCCCTCCTGAGCTTTGGGAAATCTGAACTCTTCAAAGAGTTCTACGGCTTCTGCACTCCTTGCAGCTACGCTCTATGTGTTGAAATCACTACTCCTCCTGAGCTTTCCTATAGCTTTGACCTCCAAGAAACTCGTCCTTTTTCCTTTCTCCCTCAAATGGAGAATTGGGATGCCCTCCTGGCTATCCTTCACTCAAGAAACCTCTTGTTGAATATGCAGGGTGTTCAGCAACCCTATGAAGGTCCTTCTCCTTGGATTCTTCTTCCAATCTAGAACTCAAAGAGTTCTTTTCTTATGCTTGTATGCACACTGTCTCAATTCCCTCCTGGCAGAGTTATACAGAACTCACAGCAGAGTTCTTCCTCTGTGCACTCCTTGCGCTGGTCAATGCCCCCCTTAGAAGAGATTTACAGAATTCCTCAGAGATTTCTGTCTGCAACTGTGTTCCTCCTACATAGCCTTGCCTCCTGAGGTATTCAGCCACCTCACTGGTCTTTCTTTTGAGTTGTTGATTTCAGCTATTGTGCCCACCTGGCACGTCTTTGTCTGAATCCACAGAGTTCAGAAGTGCTTCTTTGCACTAGTATTCAGAGACCGCAGTACTTTGTCATGCCCTCCTGGCATGAAACCTCAAAGACCCCTCGAGCCTGAAATCAAACAAAATGCCTGCAAATGCATACCTAACATACATCTACAACATACCTTGAACACACAAAGACATTCACACAACACAGACAATATTTGCAGGAAAAATTGCTTTTGTTTGTATTAAAATGGGAAATGTTTGTTTACAATGGTGTTCCTGAGAATGGCCTGTAACAAGGTCTCGACTCCTTCTCTTTGATGCAGGAGCATCTCAAGCGAGCCAGTGCGAAAGCAAAAGATAGCTGGAAAAGCACCCAGCACAAACTTTGAAAACCTTTTCTAACATTAATGAAGTTGCCAAGTGGAGGCACATTTGTATATTGTAAAAGGACCTTGAGCGATCTGCTCTCATCCTTAGTAGATAGAGGTATTTATGATAGTAAATACAAGTAGATAGAATTTAATTCTAGATTGGGCAGTTTTAGAGCGCAAGAGGGAAACGGGATATAGACACCCTCATTGTGAATTGTAACATTATCAGGGATGACCAGAGCATAGAAGAGAAGTAGAGAGTTGTGTGAAGACACCAATGTATAGAGATTTGAATTAATAGAGAAATCTTTGATTCAAATTCATGGCGTCGTGTTTGTTCTCTGTGTATGTATATTGAATGTTATGCTCATGGTTGTTTTACTCTTTCTGTCATGCAATTGCTTTTATGCTATGTATGAATGGTTTCTAGTTGAATGTTTGAAATATAAGAGAGAGAAAGAGTAAGGGAAATTAGTTTCAATTGTTTCTCTATCTGAGCAAGAGTTCCTACAAGGAGTGCAGTTGAATCGTCCGCAAAGAGTGCATCGACAAGGTGTTCAGAGGGTTGTCTCTAGAAGCTTAGGAGAGAAATATTTTGTTCTTATTTCCAAGAAGTGCAGTCAGGCACAGGATCCGTGCAAGGAGTGTGTTGGCTGAGTGAAGTCTCAGGGTTGCAAACCTGAGAAAAGTATTGAGAGACTGCTGCTGCAGGTGTGCGTGGAGTCGAAGAAGTCAAGCACTTGAAAGTGTTTGAGGGTCACCGCAAGGAGTGCGTGCAAGAGTTTTCCGAAAGAATTGAAGTTGGAGAAAGCTCAGAAGGATTTTGGACCTTCGAAGGAGTCGAAGGGAGGAAAGAGACCAAGTACCTTAAAGGTTGAAGGAAAAGGTAGTAATGAGGGACCGCAGGAGGATGAGTTTCGCGGAGAGAAACACTTTGGTTATTTGTGCAGAAGTTCTCAGAGAAAAGAACATACGGTCAGAATTCTTAGTGGAGAATCTGCGAAGTACCATGAGCCATTAGATCTCACGGAGGAGCAGGGGAGTTACGACGAAAGTGTCGAAAGGTTCTAAGCTCAGGAGGAGTAGGACCGTATATCCGAGCTACAAGGGCCGTTGGATTTACATGTGGATACTTGTATCGAGTTCTCATGGGTAGAAGTCCTGTAAACCTTGCAACAGGAATCGTGATACCCCGAACTGCGAAGTCCCGAAGACTAAAGGGATTTTGTGGGCCACAGAGGAGTTAGTAAAGAGGACAGGTGGCACACTATTGACACAGAGTCAACCTCTGTTGACCGTTTTGGAGTTTCGGGTAGTGAAGTTTTGAATTCATTGCATTAGGATTTGTGATATTGCGAATTCTGAAGTCCCGACAGGAATGAAGTGGCGTTGAAAAGTCAAAGCTCGCGAGTGTATTAGAGTTTCGACAAATTAGGATTCGGGAGTCAAGGAGATGAGTTGCTCGACATCGCAATCGCCAAAATCGTGATAAGGGAAAATCCGAAGAGAAAGAGAAAAGGTTAGCATTGACTGTTTCGGGTTTCGGGAATTCGAGAGACAGGCGCTTGACCCACGGATTCGCGAAGGTGTGAAATCCGATCTCCTAAGTACAAAAAGGGGATCCCACAAGGATTTGTTGTGGGTGCATATTTTCTGAAAGGAAAATAGAAGAGTTGGTTTAGGATTCTTCGGGCCAGTGATAAAGGAAAGATCATGTTGACGTGGACCTTCCGACCTGCGGGTTTAGGAGGGGGCGTGCACCATCATTTTTGGTATCAGAGCGCAGAAAGGTTCTTTGCTTTCTGTAGCAGAGGAAAAGGAGAATTCACCATGCCACCAAGGAGAATGGATAGACAAACACCCGATCCACCAGAGGAGAGGGAAATGCTGAGGAGAAGAGGTAGGCAGATGACTGATCCAGCCATGGAGAGAGAGATGCGTGATCTATGAGCCAGTCTCGAAGACATGGAGACAACACAATAGCGTACAGTCAGTGCTGGGGATCTTAGTGATTCTGAAAGTGAGATTGAGGCTAAACATGAAGAAGAAGTTGCAGCTGAAGATGCAGCAAACGAACGTTTGATCAGAGCTATTGCAAGAATGGGTGCAAGAGAAAAGATGGACATTCCATTTTATGAGGGAAATCTGGATGCAGAGGAGCTTCTAGACTGGATTAGAGCTTTGGACACATACTTTGACTATGAAGATGTCGAAGAGGACAAGAAGGTCAAGCATGTTGTCACAAGATTGAAGGGACATGCAGCATTGTGGTGGGATGAACTACAAACTGACAGATGTTGCAAAGGCAAGCAGAAGATCAAGAGCTAGGATAGAATGATCGTGAATATGAAGGCAAAATTCATCCCTAGAGATTATCAGATTACTCTGTTCAGGAGAATGCAGAACCTGAGACAAAAGCTGATGTCAGTGAAAGAATACACTGAAGAATTCTATAAGCTAAACATCAGGGCAGGTCATCGGGAGAGCGATGATGAAAAAGTTGCCAGATACCTGAATGGTATGAGATACGACATCCAGGATGAGATGAGCATGGTAACCATCCGAACGGTGGAAGATGCTTATCAGATGGCTCTAAAAGCGGAAGAGAAGCTGAGCCGAAAGCAGAGTCAGAGGGGCCAAGGTAGAAGTCATCCCATAGGAAAATCAGTTGCCTAGGACAAATATCAGAAGCCCAAGGAAGACTGGAAGAAATATCAGACTCGAACTGAGAGAGATGGAAGTTCACAGCGAGGGAAATATGCTGAACAAAGAGAACAACATACCGAGAAGAGAGGATATTATGCTGATAATAGCACTTTTCCTCGTACTAGAGGTAGAGGAAGAGGAAGAGGTTGAGTAATAACATGCTTCACATGTGGAAAGAATGGGCACAAGTCTTATGAGTGTCCAGAAAAAAAGAAGGAGAGTGGAGAAACTCACATCGTCGAAGCACAGAGGCGAGATGTTGAGGCAGAAGATGTGTAAGGCGGAAGATCGTTGATGATGCGAAAAGCTCTTTTGACACGAGAGAAGGAGGTGGAGAGTTCAATACAAAGAACCAGACTTTTTCGTACTGCTTGCAAGACCAAGGATAGGGTGTGCAAGGTCATTATAGACAGTGGTAGCACAGATAATCTCGTTTCTACAGAGATGGTAGAAAAGCCCATACAGAGTTTCGTGGCTACAAAAAGGACATCAGGTAACTGTCACTAAACAATGTTTAGTTGAATTCAAGATAGGAGGATATAATGATAAGATACTTTGTGATGTCATTCCTATGGATGTTTGTCATCTATTGCTAGGTAGACCATGGCAATATGACAGGAATGTTATTCATGATGGGAGAATGAACACATACACCCTATAGAAGAATGGGAGGACTCACATGTTGCTTCCAATTAAGGATAAGGAGGTGAAACCAGAAGTAAGAAACACAATACTTCTCATGAGTGGGAAGGAACTTATTACAGAGGTTCAGAAGAAGGAGGATCCACAATTCATTGTGGTCAGGAAACCAAGGATTGTTTTGACCAGCACAAGAGTGGATGATTTACCAGAAGAGGTTCAGGAACTGCTGGAAGAGTTCGCTGATATAGTAGTGGACGAATTACCTCGTTCGTTGCCACCGATCAGAAATGTGATTCATCACATTGACCTCATACCAGGAGCTAGTTTGTCAAACAAAGCCGCATATAGATTAACGCCACAAGATAATGAAGAGGTCAAAAGACAAGTCCAGGAGTTGTTGGACAAAGGATTGGTCAGGGAAAGCTTGATTCCATGTGTTGTTCCAATAGTACTCAGTCCGAAGAAAGACGGAGGCTGGAGGATGTGTACTGACTCAAGGGTGATCAACAAGATAACCATCAAGTACAGGTTTCCATTGCCAAGGATGGATGATCTCATGGATTGCTTGAGTGGGGCAATGTATTTTTCAAACATTGATTTGAAAAGAGGTTATCATCAAATCCGCATGAGAGAAGGTGATGAATGGAACACAGCATTCAAAACCAACGAAGGGTTGTATGAATGGCTTGTTATGCCATTTGTCTTAACAAATGCGCCAAGTACCTTTATGAGGTTGATGAATGAAGTCCTAAGGGAGTTCATTGGAAAATTTGTCATTGTGTATTTGGATGACATACTGGTTTTCAATAAAATAGTGGCAGAGCATCTGAAGCATTTGGCTATAGTAATGCAGAGGTTACAGCAGGAGAATCTATTGATAAATATGAAGAAATCCTCATTCATGAAGACAAAGCTCATTTATCTGGGATTTGTTATTTCTGCAGATGAGTTGAGGATGGACCCAGATAAGGTGGAGGTAATCAAGAATTGTCCATCACCGAAGCATACCTTTGAGGTGAGAAGTTTTCATGGATTGGCTAGTTTCTACTGAAAGTTCATCAGAAATTTCAGTGGAATTAGTGCACCGATGATGGATACATTGAATAAAAGACACAAATCTTTTCACTGGACAGAAGAAGCTGAAAAGAGTTTTAATCTGTTGAAGAGGAAGATCACAGAACAACCAATTTTGGTGTTGCCTGATTTCCGAAAGACATTTCTAGTGAAATGCGATGCAAGTGGGTTTGCAATAGGGGCAGTATTGAGTCAAGAAGACAGACCAATAGCATAATTCAATGAGAATATGAACGAAGCGAAAGTGAAATACTCCACTTATGATAAGGAGTTTTATGTTATCATACAGACATTGAAGAAATGGAGGCATTACTTGATCCTGAAGGAATTTGTCTTGTACAGTGACAATCATGCATTGCAGTTTGTGACTCAACAGGAAAAGTTGAATCAGAGACATGTCAAATGGGTTGAGTTAATGCAGAATTTCACTTTTGTGATTAAACATATTTCTGGTACTGCTAACAAAGTTGCTAATGCTTTGAGCAGGAAGTGTTTTCTATTGCAAGAGTTCAAAGTCAAAACGTTGGGTTTTGATGATCTCAGGAACATGTACGCAGATGATCGGGAATTTAAAGAGGCGTATGAATCAGCTGAGAATCCAATTCTCAGGGATAGAAGCCAATGGGCAGAATACATGATCCAGGAAGGATTATTGTTTAAAGGTAATCAGCTGTGTATTCTGAAATGCTCCATGAGGGAGAATTTTCCGAAGGAGAAACACAGTGGAGGATTAGCAGGGCACTTTGGTCATGACAAGACGTTCGCAAAGCTGAATGAGTCATATTTTTGGCTGGGAATGCAAGCATATGTCAAGAGATTTGTGGTCAGATGCAGAATTTGCCAGCATTCGAAGGGAAGGAAACAAAATGAAGGGTTCTATCAACCATTACCCATACCTGAGAGGCCATGGGATGCAATCAACATAGATTTCATATTGGGGTTTCCAAGAACAAAAAGAGGTTCTGATTCAATCTTTGTGGTGGTGGATATGTTTTCCAAGATGGCACACTTCGTTCCATGTCAGAAGACCAATGACACAACTCACATTGCGAATCTGTTTTTCAAAGAAGTCATTCGACTTCATGGCTTACCAAGGAGCATAGTTTCGGATCGAGACACTAAGTTCATAGGGCATTTTTGGAGGACGTTATGGAAGAAGATGGGAACTCACTTGTTGTTTAGTTCATCTTATCATCCTCAGATGGATGGATAGACAAAAGTGGCGAACAGAAGTCTGGGAGACTTGCTGAGAATCTTGGTGACAGAACACCACAGCCAGTGGGACAACATATTACCACTGGCAGAGTTTGCTTATAATGACTCAGTTAATAGGAGCACAAGGCAGAGTCCATTTCAGGTTTCCTATGGCATGCAGCCGAGAGGAATTTATGATTTGATGGATTTAGAACAGACTGCAACTAGGAAGCGCTAGTGCAGAAGAATTCGCAGAGGTGATGAAGGGACTTCACAGTGAGGTGAAAGAGTGACTGCAAAATTCGAGCCAGGAGTATAAGCGTAGAGCAGATCAACATAGGAGACAACTTCAATTCGAGGTTGGTGACTTGATTCTGGCACATTTGAGAAAGGTAAGGTTCCCGAGAGGAACATATAATAAATTGAAGATGAAGAAAATCAGACCATGTAGGGTCTTAAAAAAATTTGGGGTAAATGCTTACGAGATTGAATTACCCGATGGGATCGAAATTTCTCCGATATTCAATATCTCATATTTGTACCCATATAAAGCTGAGGAAGAAGGGATAGGAAATGAGTAGCCAGTGGTCCAATGGACAAAGCAGATGCCTGTTGCAAATAAGCCTCAGATGGAGTGCATACTAGATAAAAGAGTGAGTAAAAAGACCAGGAGGAAGCAATACTTTGAATATTTGGTCAAGTGGAAAGGCCATCCAGTTGAAGATGCCAGCTGGGAGAATTAAGAAGAGATACAGAGGCATGGACAGACTATGCGTGAGCTCATGGACAGGAGGCCATGAAAATTTTCAAGCGAGGGAGGAGCATCTCAAGCGAGCCAGCGCGGAAGCAAAAGACAACTGGAAAAGCACCCAGCACAAATTTTGAAAACCTTTTGTAACATTAATGAAGTTGCCAAGTGGAGGAAAATTTGTATACTGTAAAAGGACCTTGAGCGATCCGTTCTCATCCTTAGTAGATAGAGGTATTTATGATAGTAAATACAGGTAGATAGAATTTAATTCTAGATCGGACAGTTTTAGAGTGCAAGAGGGAAACATGATATAGACACCCTCATTGTGAATTGTAACATCATCAGGGATGACCAAATCATATAAGAGAAGTAGAGAGTTTTGTGAAGACACCCATGTATAGAGATTTGAATTAATAGAGAAAGATTTGATTCAAATTCATGGCGTCGTGTTTGTTCTCTGTGTATGTATATTGAATGTTATGCTCATGGTTGTTTTACTCTTTCTGTCATGCAATTGCTTTTATGCTATGTATGAATGGTTTCTAGTTGAATGTTTGAAATCTGAGAGAGAGAGAGAGTAAGGGAAATTAGTTTCAATTGTTTCTCTATCTGAGCAAGAGTTCCTACAAGGAGTGCAGTCGAATCGTCCGCAAAGAGTGCATCGACAAGGTGTTCAGAGGGTTATCTCTAGAAGCTCAGGAGAGAAAGATTTTGTTCTTATTTCCAAGAAGTGCAGTCAGGCACAGGAGTTGTGCAAGGAGTGCGCAGGCCGAGTGAAGTCTCATGGTTGTGAACCTGAGCAAAGTATTGAGAGACTATTGCTGCAGGTGTGCTCGGAGTTGAAGAAGTCAAGCACTTGAAAGTGCTTCAGGGTTGCCGCAAGGAGTGCGCGCAAGAGTTTTCTGAAAGACTCGAAGTTGGAGAAAGCTCAGAAGGATTTTGGACCTTCGAAGGAGTCGAAGGGAGGAAAGAGACCAAGTACCTTAAAGGTTGAAGGAAAAGGTAGTAACGAGGGACCGCAGGAGGACGAGTTCTGCGGAGAGAAACACCTTGGTTATTTGTGCAGAAGTTCTCAGAGAAAAGAACGGACAGTCGGAATTCTCGGTGGAGAATCCGCAAAGTCCCGTGAGCCATTAGATCTCATGGATGAGCAGGGGAGTTACGAAGAAAGCGTCGAAAGGTTCTAATCTCAGGAGGAGTAGGACCGTAGATCCGAGCTACAAAGGCCGTTGGATTTACACGTGGATACTTGTATCGGGTTCTTGTGGGTGGAAGTCCCATAAACCTTGCAACGGGAATCACGATACCCCTAACTGCGAAGTCCTGAAGACTAAATGGATTTTGTGGGCCACAGAGGAGTCAGTAAAGAGGACAGGTGGCGCACTATTGACATGGAGTCAACCTCCATTGACCGTTTCGGAGTTTTAGGTAGTGAAGTTCTGAATTCATTGCATTAGGATTCACAATATTGCGAAGTCCGAAGTCCCGACAGGAATGAAGTGGTGTTGAAAAGTCAAAGCTCACGAGTGTATCATAGTTTTGGAAAATCGGGATTCGGGAGTCGAGGAGACGAGTTGCTCGACATTGCAATCGCCGAAATCGCGATAAGGGAAAATCCGAAGAGAAAGAGAAAAGGTAAACGTTGACTGTTTCAGATTTCGGGGATTCGAGAGACACACGCTTGACCCATGGATTCGCGAAGGTAAGAAATCCGATCTCCTAAGTACAAAAAGGGGATACCACGAGGATTTGTTGTGGGTGCAGATTTTCCGAAAGGAAAATAGAAGAGTCGGTTTAGGATTCTTCGGTCCAGTGATAAAGGAAACATCCTGTTGACGTGGACCTTCTGACCTACGGGTTTAGGAGGGGGCGTGCCACATCACTCTTCTTCTCTCTACTCGCAGACTCTAATTCTTACCAACTCTCTCTTTCTACCAACTCCTGTCAAAATGAGATCGAAATTGATATTTTACATGAGGGGGCTCTTCGAGCTCTTCCCTCCAATCTACCTACCCTATTCAATTACATTGAATGGGTTGTCTAGTCCACAAATCGGATCTAGATCTTATCCTTACAAGAATTAAGGCCTACCTACTCTAATGCATGTACAAAGGCACGACTCCATGGCTCAATAGCCTACACCATTAATTACATTCAAATTCAAAATTGAAGGTGAGGGTTGCGCCTCTCTTCAGCCTTGAATGCATGCGTTGGTGTGGCTGGCTAGCTGGCTAACTGACGTGGAGAGATGCTCCTGCATCATACTCCTCGGCTGAAAAATTCATGAGATTCTCATCTTAGCTGTTGAAATCCTCCTGGATCCCAAACAAATTCCTGGAGTTGTTCATCTACTCCATCTCCCTATTGTTGCTTCTGCACTGCTGTTGCTGCTTCTTTCCTTCTGCTCAGCCTCTCCTTGCTGACAGTTTGTGCTGACCGGATCATCAGCTCTCTGATCATGTCGATCACTTCATCCAGCTACTCCAATAGTTGGCCCTGTTCATGCAGTCTCCCCAGCTGCAAAAAATTTATGCAAATGGGAAGATCATTGTGATCTCCCGTGCCTTCTTCATCTGCTAACAACTTCACTTGTTGGATGTGCACGCTCTGCACCTTCACCATTATCTCTAGGGATTCAATCTATTCATACAGATCAGTAAAGCTAATGTTATCTACTTCTTCTTTTTCTTATGTTGCAAACTCCTAGGTTGCAGTCTTTTCAATCTCCTGGCTGAAAATATTGAGCCATTCCTCGGAATGCTCATCATCCTCTTCTTCTTCTGCTTGGGCAGTCTCAAATAACTGCTCCAATTCTTCTTTGACAGTCTCATCTGGCTGTCCTTCTTCTGCCGTTGTTTCCTTATCAACCACAATGTACATTTTTTCCTCCTCTTGGGCAAATGGTAGGAATATTTCGATTCCCCCAATCATTAGAATATTCTCTCAATCTTCCTCTTCTGTCAGCTGCATCTGCTGATCCAACCCCATCTCGGAGCTCATCTTCTCTGTCAGCTCCTTGGGCTGATCTAAACTCACCTGCTCATCCCTTCCCACCTGGAAATATGGGATTTCCCTGCTGCTTCCCTGGCAGACTATGAGATCAACCGATCCCATCTTCATAAGCACCCCTTGCTGAATTGAACTTGCCTCCGAGTCCATGATACTTTCAGACAGTCTCATATTCTTATCTCTGCCCACCTGGTAGTCTTCAAGATCCCGCAACGACCTCATTTCATTGCCCAGCTAGCAATGTGAAATTCCTTGGCTGTCCTCTTGACAGTCTGTGAGATCTTCAGCTGATCTCAACTCCTTACCCACCTGGCAATTTGGAATTTCCTCTCTTCCCTCCTGACATTTCTTGAGATCTTCAGCTGATCCCATTTCATTCTCTTCACCGAGAATTTTCCCAGTCTCTGGTTCACATATCTGAACCATCTCCTCAGGTCTGTCGAGGTTTTCAGTATGCCTCAACCACCCTCTTAACAGCTTACACTGTCTTCTAACCATCAACTCGTTGACTGGCCATTTTACTTTCGGCTTCCTCATGGGCCATTCATGTACCCATCTTGACCTGTCTTTCTACTGCATCCGCAGTTCAAGATCCTTCATTCTTGCCCTGATGTCGACAAGTTCTTTTTCCCTTTCGGCTGTGCTCATCAGCTCTGGGTTTTTCTTTCCAGCATATATACGGCCTTCAGTAGCCATATCGTTGTCTTCATCTGCTCTCCTGGAAAACCTGTCGCTCACTTGCAAGCCATCATTTACAGAGTCTCCAGCACTCTGTCTCCCTTTGTCTTCTCCCTCTGCTTGAAATATGAAAACAGAGTTCTCGCTCTGATACCAAACTGGTGCCAACGCAGATGCACTCTACGTCTGCTCACAGGATCGTTCATATCACCAAGTGAGCCAGAGCGGCTCTTCTAACTCCCTGCTGGAATCACCATCAAAAATCGATCCATGGGTCTTTATGTCCTCTTCACGGCCTCTCCACATGACCATGAACAATTTCCCCACAGGAAATGAAAACTTCGGGTGTTGGGGTTTCTTAATTCTCGATGTCACGAGAACCACTGTTCCCGCGATCTCCCAATCACTAGTCTTTCGATATGTCGAACCGGATATAACAGCATTTAGCCCCCTGGGCTATGCTTTGGTTCATGTGACCGCTATCCCCATGACCACAGTCCTATGTCGGGTTTTACCAACATGAGAGCCCGAACTCCTGTCCTCTAGACTCCCGAAACGTCGATCTCCGAGATACCGAAATGGCGCTTGTCTAGGTGTTCTCCTTTTTGCAATTTCGGGCTTTGAGACACCAAAACACCAAAATGCCTTTGGGTTTTGGCCCTCATAACTCCCAAAGTTTCGATTCCCGAAACTCCAATATGACGGCTGCTTGGAAACCCCTTTTGGGATTTCGTGTTTCAGGTTCTCCCGATGCGAGAATCCTCCTCGCCATTGTTCCTTCGCACTCCCGACCTCTGATGTGCCGAAGTGATGTCAATCTCCACCACGTGTCCCAAATGGATGGATGGCTCTGATGTGTTTCGGGGTTTTCTCCCTGGATATTCCCGATCTCATGTCTTCGAGAATTCTGATATCCCGATATGCGAAACTCTGATGGAAAATTCCTTTCGGGGATTTCACCTTGGAGTGTCACGACCTCTTGACGTCAGAACCTCTGATTTCCTGAATGTCGATATCCTGATGTACCAATGCCTTTCGGGACTTTTGTCTCCTCTTCTCTGTTGTATGAGAGTTTAACTCCCTTGTAAGTCCTGTCAGATCCAACGGCTGACAGGTACTGGGATCAAGATCTGATGGTCTAGATCCTTTCTCCCGTTCGCTCCTCTGTTGCACTACCTCCTGGACGTGAAATCTTCTCAACGGTCCAGATCTCTCCAGCTGGATCCAATGGTAGTTGTTGCTCCTCCCGAGCTTCTGCACGTTCTTCCTAGACTTGGAAGAATTCCAATTTCTCAAAGGCCTCAATCTTTGCCTTCTTTCTTCTCTACGAACTCTTCGACTTGAGTCCTCTCGAGCATATATGAAAACGATGTCCCTCCTGAGCTTTGGGAACTCTGAACTCTTCAAATACTTCTACGACTTCTACACTCCTTGAAGTTATGCTCTGTGCACTGAAAGCACTACTCCTCCTGAGATTTCCTGTAGCTTCGACCTCCAAGGAAACTTGTCCTTTTTCCTTTCTCCCTCAAATGGAGAATTGAGATGCCCTCCTGGCTATCCTTCACTCAAGCAACCTCTTGTTGAATATGCAGGGTGTTCAACAACCCTATGAGGGTCCTTCTCCTTGGATTCTTCTTCCAATCCAGAACTCAAAGAGTTCTTTTCTTATGCCTATCTGCACACTCTCTCAATGCCCTCCTGGAAGAGTTATACATAACTCATAGAAGAGTTCTTCTTTTGTGCACTCCTTGCGTTGGTTCAATGCCCCCCCTGGCAGAGCTTTACAGAACTCCTCGGAGATTTCTGTCTGCAACTTTGTTCCTCCTACACAACCTTGCCTCCTTAGGTATTCATCCACCTCATTGGTCTTTCTTCCGAGTTATTTATTTCAGCTATTATGACCACCTGGCACGTCTTTGTCTGAATCCGTAGAGTTCAGAAGTGCTTCTGTGCACTGGTATTCAGAGACCACAGTACTCTGTCATGCCCTCCTAGCATGAAACCTCAAAGACCCCTCGAGCCTGAAATCAAACAAAACCCCTGCAAATGCATACCTAACATACATCTATAGCATACATTGAACACACAAAGACATTCACACAACACAGACAATATTTGTAGGAAAAACTTCTTCTGTTTGTATTAAAATGGCAAATGCATGTTTACAATGGTGTTCCTGAGCATGGCCTGTAACAAGGTCTCGGCTCCTTCTCTTCTTCTCTCTACTCGCAGACTCTAATTCTTACCAACTCTCTCTTTCTACCAACTCCTGTCAAAATGAGATTGAAATTGATCTTTTACATGAGGGGGCTCTTCGAGCTCTTCCCTCCAATCTACCTACCCTATTCAATTACATTGAATGGGTTGTCTAGTCCACAAATCAGATCTAGATCTCATCCTTACAAGCATTAAGGCCTACCTACTCTAATGCATGTACAAAGGCATGGCTCCATGGCTCAATAGCCTACAACATTAATTACATTCAAATTCAAAATTGAAGGTGAGGCCTG